>JASANC010004614.1:0-95548 GCA_030248135.1 Theristus sp. LFF4_11
AAAATTAGAAAAAACGTATTTTTTCAAGGTTTCATTGTATGCACATGTTTATTATACCCTTAATATTCGGTAGAATGTCACCGCAATCACCACACACGAGGCTTTTTTGGATCATTTCTTGCGCCATTGTTATTACTGAGTGCAGTCAGTTTGAAGTGCGCCGTCGAATCCCGAACGAGTGCCTGTTCGTGCCAAGGGACCGATCTCTGACTTGCTCGACTCTGCCGAAATTTGTGCCAAAAATGTTTGTTTTGTAGTAGTTTGTAATCTCGTGCGTTTTATTGTACATTTAGCGTTTCAGTCATTTACGTCGCCTGCAAATCGAAAACTGTGTCAACGGCGCAGAATGGTCAACGTTCAAAGATCTGCTCGTGCACAACAATCATGTTACAAACATATCAATCAATGTTTGCAATCAGGTTGTTTGTTTATTCGTTGAGTAAATGAGATAGTGTTCATGTGTAGATAATACAGACTGCGACAATCGCTACCACAATGAAAATAATGACACCTCGAATTGAGTTTGAACATCTTTGGAAAACAACAGATCAGGTAACAGATGTTATTATGTTAATTAGAGTCCACAATATGTTAAAATGAAAAGCTGTGTTAAAACCCCACGAATACAATTTAATCCACTTTGTAGGAACCGACAACTGAAAAAGCGCAAACAACGACGACACAGCAAACTGACCGAGACATAGCGGTTACGGTATGTTAAAAATATTGAACGCAATCCCCTTTTAGTGTCACTTGAGTACATTACAGATCACACCCACTTCATCAGCATACACGTCGAACACAGGTGAGATGGAATGAAAAATAGTGACAAATTCACAATGTTAAAAAGAGGATTTTCAGACAAACATATGGATTATGTTAAACCAACAACTACACGAGTATTGTGGTGCAGAAACGAGTATGAACAGCATCAAAACAAAATGGCATCAATTTGCGCTGAGAAAATGCAGACGATTGTAAGTTTCAAACAATGAATGGGTTTTAATCGCATTACAAAATAAGAGTTTGCAGATGAAATCAGAAGAGAGGCCCCCGAAAAACGATGACGCTACCCTGAAACAGTGTAAGCAGTTCTAATGTGGAATTCGTGTCGGTTTCAAAAACCTGCCCCTATTCAGTTTTCTGCTATAAAGATATGCTGGGTTTGTCAAGTGGTGTTGGCGGCTCTTTGACAACGTTTGTCGCTTTCCTTCTGATTTACTGCGCTCGAGTAATCATTCGCAAAAATGCCCGCGCCATACCGGAACAAGAGGTTTGATTAAAAATAAAATTAAAAACCAGTTGAAATAATGTACTTACCCCAAAACGTTGCAGGGCACGGAAATGCGTGTGTTCAACGTTTAACTATCCGTGCTGGTGCTGCTACCGCTGTTGTTTGCTTAAAAACGCGCAATCTTACTGTTACTTTATCACATTTGTACATATGTTTTTCCTTACCGAGTTTCATCAGACCAAGTGCCGCCTGGATCTCTTTGTTGGTATTTCCCGTCACAACTCTGACACACACTTTTCGATGTTGATGTAACTGCTGCAAGCAAACGAAGCGCTTGCGACAAATGCAAGAGTATTGTTTTGGTAATCCAGTCATGCTTGGACATTCTTTTTGATGTTTTATAAGATCCTGGCGGTCAGAATATCGCTGCAGGCAGATGCAGATGTGGATTTTGAGCCCATTTTTGCGTTGACACCTGAAAAAAAGCTATTCTTGTAGAGTGAATTTTTCCGACACAATTTGCTGCAGAACCAAAAAAGAACTTACTGTTTTTGGTGCACTGCGAAATACTTAGCCATATGAAATGTTAACTCACAATACCCACAGCGAAACACCATTTTTCAGCAACTGATTATTTTGTTTTTCATTTTTACGCACAGTTCTCATAATCCGATTACAGACTGCTCAGACACGATGACCGCTAATCATATTGGTTATTGTCTTGACGTTTCCGCCATCTACAAAAGAGAGATGTCAACAACGGAAGAAGCAAAGCGCCTGGAGGACATGTACGACGTATGTTTTGACATTTTGATTACTTCTGCCTGATGTTCATCACACTTGTCATGCGGTATACCTGGCGAAACAGCGAACTTCATGTATGATTTCAATTTTAGATCACGTTTGGCGATGTTTTCTTGGACATTGCAAGATCAATCAGAAACGTCATTGTCAGGTCGGAGGCTCGCACCAATCGGTTCACAAAGCGACTGTGCCTGGTGTAAGTTTTTTGACTGCCACTGTGTTGACCTTTCACACCAAATCCACTGATTTCTGGTTCACGGCTTTATACTGCCACTGTGTTGACCTTTTACACTGCCACTGTGTTTACATGTTGCTTAAGACACACAGTCAGACCATTTCAGTTGTTTTGGCGAGGGTTGTGACGAAAGAGCTTGCGATCAACACCACGTGACGCTGGCAAACGTCGCCGAATCTGTGACGCGCAACGATTTCTTTGCGTCGTTTTACGATCAGATGATGCGTCATCGCGATGGCGACAGTCGTGATGAGTACATACAGTTTATGCTAAAACATGACCCGTACGCACTGCGAGCGAGTCCTTTGGTCGTGTCGTTGGTCAAACTGCTGCTGCAGCATTTTAACGATTACATGTGAATTTTTCGCAGCAGTAACGAAAACGTTTCTCATTCTTTAAACACGCTTTTTGTTTTATTGATCTCCAACTCTGCTTAACCTTAAATTTATACTTGATTGCCCATTCATTTACGCGTTTGCTAGTGTATTTCTCAGTATGATTTTGCCACACTGTTGATCAGTTTTCTAATTTTTGTTGCACGCATGTGTACGTGCGTGTATTTCTCAGTATATTGCCACATGTTGATCAGTTTTCTCATTTTTTTGCATGTATCTGTACGTGTGCCAACAACAACACTGCAAACGAATCGACGAGTACATAAAAATCAATGATTGCACAAAAAAGAACAAAAATTTCATACAACATAACCGGTCAAAAATACACTGCGCGTTGTTTCACAAATACGCGTGAAGTCATCCAGACAGCACGTGGATTAAGTGAGCATGTGACATTCAAACTGTGTTCACACCTGAAACACATATGCCGGCACCCCCACCAAACACTAACAAACAAAAATACAGAAATACGCGCGAAGTCATCCAGACACCACGTGGATTAAGTGAGCGTGTGACATTCAAACTGTGTTCACACCTGAAACACATATACCGGCACCCCCCACCAAACACTAACAAACACAAAAATACAGAAATACGCGCGAAGTCATCCAGACACCACGTGGATTAAGTGAGCGTGTGACATTCAAACTGCGTTCGCACCTGAAACGCATATACCGGCACCCCCACCAAACACAGCTTTTGCAAAAATACACGGGCACTACAGAAATACGCGCGAAGTCATCCAGACACCACGTGGATTAAGTGAGCATGGTTTGAAAAATACGCGTGAAGTCATCCACACACCACCCGGATTAAGTGAGCTGTCATACGCGTGTGGTCATCCACACAGCACCCGGATTAAGTGAGCTGTCATACGCGTGTGGTCGTCCACACACCACCCGAACTGAACACAAATACGCGTGAAGTCATCCAGACACCACGTGGATTAAGTGAGCATGGTTTGAAAAATACGCGGGAAGTCATCCACACACCACCCGGATTAAGTGAGCTGTCAATAGTGATTTGAAAAATACGCGCGAAGTCATCCATATACCACCCGGATTAAGTGAGCTGTCATACGCGTGTGGTCATCCACACACCCCCCGGATTAAGTGAGCTGTCATACGCGTGTGGTCGTCCACACACCACCCGAACTGAACACAAATACGCGTGAAGATACCATAAGTGAGCTGTCATACGCGGGAAGTCATCCACACACCACCCGGATTAAGTGAGCTGTCAATAGTGATTTGAAAAATACGCGCGAAGTCATCCATATATACTACTACGTCACATTTTTCCCTTGCTGGAAGTCATGTCGTCATACCTACAACCGAACCGTAGCCAGACATGGATACAAGATTCGTCCGTGCTGGTCAACATTTTTGAAGGGCTGTGCCGCCCGAACGCCGGCAAATTTGCCAGCTCCATCCCTACTGGGCAATGGGCATTCTTGAAGAATAGCGGGGTTTTGAATTTCGCTGTATTTTCGTCGCAGCGCTGTGCTCTCGTGCGGCTGCTGAAACACTGTTTTTCCTGCCAATGAAGCCTAATTGAAAGTTTAAAAAATCGAAAAAATGAAAGTTGTTCAGAATTTTTCAGGGAGTCCGAATAACACCAGCTGAGGAGCAACCGACTTACCATTTGACCCCCACTCATATGGGAGGAGGGTGAAAATTGGTTTCGGCGAGCACGGCGACCCCATTTTCCCACCGACGGCGGCATTTTGTTCGCGCAATTTGTTGAACCAAGTCTTTGCGACGCTCAAGAACTTCAATCCACGAGTCGTTCATCGAAAACAGTCGATAAATCGATCCAGAATACCACCTGCAGAGTTGAAGACAATCTCCACGAGGTAAAGTCGAAGAAAACTTTTGTTGAACTTTCAAAAAATTCACGGGAAATTTAAAAAAAAATCGCTATTTTTCTTTTTTTATTCATTTAAAAAAATCGCCCATCCCTAGCCGCAACGCCTTGCCAGCAATTAACAAATCCACAACAGTAAATCCAAACAAGCAAGTTAACCTTTGGGTATTCTTGAAGAATAGCAGGGTTTTGGATTTCGCTGTATTAGCAGTGTTGTGCTCTTGTGCGGGTTGCTGAAATGTTGTTTTTCATGCCAATGAAGGCTTGCGAAGCCTCAGGTAACCTACAAAACATTTGAATGGTCCCTAAGACTTCGCAAACCTTTTTGAAGGGCTGCAAAATCCAAACGCAAAATCAAAACCCAAATTAAGACTCGCTTTTTGAGAATACCGTCCCACCCCTCCCACCTCTAGGCACTAGAATGCAAAGTTTTTCCAATTTAAATGAATCATACACCATTCTGACCGCCTTGACGCGCTGATTCCGAAAATTACATTTGTTTTTTGATTCGAGGTCATTTAGGGCCCAAAAATGGCCAAAAACCGTTTTTTCGGGGCCCTTTCAAAAAATAGTGTTTTTTTAACTTTTTAATGAAACTACGACAAAAATAAAAAAACCATTCGATTCGTCTTGATCTGCTGAACATTTTCAATTAATATACTATGTCCTAAAAATGCGGTCTAAAGGGCTATTTTTAAAAAAAACTGGTTGTGGTCCCAGTATTTCACGTTTTTTGGTCCTTTAGAACCGTTTTCGGGGCATGGTATAGGGGTGCACCAAAAAGCTTTCCGAAAGAGCTAGCTTTGTGCAAAGTTTCATTTAAAAAAAGCCACCCCATGTAACTAAAAAGTATTTTACTTTTGGTACCCGGATCGCGATTATGGTCAGCACGAAACCGACATGCCCCTGAACATGTACCTGCTGCTGTGACCAGGCGTACTGCCAGACAGAACAAACTAGTGCACCTAAAAGCTCACCACACAAGCTTATTATGTTCTAGGAATTAGCTGATGAAACAATTATTCAGTGCCACAACAGCAAAGCAATTGTTGCTTTCGATGTGTCAATCTTTTTCTAAAAAACTGATAGTACTGCTAGTTTTCGGTTTTTTTCAGTGACTCAGAACCGTTTTCGGGGCCTAGTATAGGGGTGCACTGAAAAGCATTCCGCAAGAGCTAGCTCAGCGTGAAATTTCATTTAAAAAAAGCGTCCCCCATGTAACTAATAAGTATTTTACTTTTGGTACCCGGATCGCGATTATGGTCAGCACGAAACCGACATGCCCCTGAACATGTACCTGCTGCTGTGACCAGGCGCACTGCCAGACAGAACAAACTAGTGCACCTAAAAGCTCACCGCACAAGCTTATTATGTTCTAGGAATTAGCTGATGAAACAATTATTCAGTGCCACAACAGCAAAGCAATTGTTGCTTTCGATGTGTCAATCTTTTCAACCTTTCAAAAAATAGTGTTTATTTAGCTTTTTAATGAAGCTACGACAATGGCTGAATCTGATATTTGACACCGGAGCAAAGACTAATAAGAAACAAGAACCACAAGAACTTGCCAATCGAATGAGAACGCAGCGAGTTGAGTGCACTGAAGGTGGAACACGCAGAAAGTTCACTCGAGAAGAATGGCTCTCATCTGACCAGATAAAGGCATACTTCTGCAGAAGAAAATCTGCCATTCAGAAGTGCGTTACTGCTGTTCCGACGTCAAAAAAGAAAACTGATAAAGAAAATTTGAATGTCGAACCGTCATCTAGTTCGTCCGGTCAATCAACCAGAAGGAAAAGTAGCCGAAGAAAGACCTCAATGGTCTCATTTGATCCAGAATGCGTTGAGGATGACGATACGCTCCGAACTACAGAAGGAAATCCTGATCTAGATCATGAGGTCTGTGTTGCTTTGAGTTCAGTGTGATGCTGTCTTTAGAACCAGCGTATTTTTTGTTTATCTTTTTTCGGGTTTGCAACGATTTGTTTTGTTTCGAACAAAAGTCGTTTCTCTTTGTGAAGCAAGTAAACATTATAGGATGATCCTGCATGGCTGTCGCCGTACGATGAACTTGCTGAGTCCTGGGTGGCCGAACAAGAGCAAATTTCCACAGAAGTCGAAACAAGTTCAGTCATTCATTCACGCACATTACGCAGCGCGTATGCAGATTGGTATTCTTTGGAAGCAGTGCAGGACCGAAACCGTCGTGTGTGATGCAATTTTTATTCAAAAATTCAGTATTATTCGTTTTCTGGGAACATTTACATTCGAAAGCAAACATTGCTCTGTTGTAGCACTGAATCATTGTTTTATCACCTGATTCTTAGAACATTATTAGAACTTAGAACTAGTCTTGTGGGCTTTTAGATACACTAGTTTATCTGGCAGAACCACTGGTGGCAGCACGATACAAGTTTTGGTGTGTATCAGTCTCGTGCTGACCGTAATCGCTCTGGGTACTGACAGTACAACAACTTTTTATTCATATGGCGGACGCTCTTTCAAAATGAAATTTTGCATAGACCCAGCTTTTTCAGAATGTTTTTTAGTGCACACTCATACTATGCCCCAAAAGCGCTTCCGAATCACTAAAAACCCCCAAAAAAACAGTACTATCAGTACTCCAGAAAGATTCACATACGAAGGCAATAATTGTTCTGCTGTTGTAGCACTGAATAATTGTTTAATCAGCCGATTCTTAGAACATTATTAACTGGTCTCATGGGCTTTTAGGTGCACTAGTTTGTTCTGTCTGGCAGTGCGCGTGGTCACAGCAGCAGGTACATGTTCAGGGGCATGTCGGTTCGTGCTGACCATAATCGCGATCCGGGTACCAACAGTAAAATACTTTTTAGTTACATGGGAAACGCTTTTTTTAAATGAAATTTCACACTGAGCTAGCTCTTGCGGAATGCTTTTCAGTGCACCCCTATACTAGGCCCCGAAAACGGTTCTCAGTCACTGAAAAAAAAACCGAAAACAAGCAGTACTATCAGTTTTTTAGAAAAAGATTGACACATCGGAAGCAAACATTGCTTTGCTGTTGTGGCACTGAATAATTGTTTCATCAGCTAATTCCTAGAACATAATAAGCTTGTGCGGTGAGCTTTTAGGTGCACTAGTTTGTTCTGTCTGGCAGTGCGCCTGGTCACAGCAGCAGGTACATGTTCAGGGGCATGTCGGTTTCGTGCTGACCATAATCGCGATCCGGGTACCAACAGTAAAATACTTTTTAGTTACATAGGGGACGCTTTTTTTAAATGAAATTTCACACTGAGCTAGCTCTTGCGGAATGCTTTTCAGTGCACCCCTATACTAGGCCCCGAAAACGGTTCTGAGTCACTGAAAAAAACCGAAAACTAGCAGTACTATCAGTTTTTTAGAAAAAGATTGACACATCGAAAGCAACAATTGCTTTGCTGTTGTGGCACTGAATAATTGTTTCATCAGCTAATTCCTAGAACATAATAAGCTTGTGTGGTGAGCTTTTAGGTGCACTAGTTTGTTCTGTCTGGCAGTACGCCTGGTCACAGCAGCAGGTACATGTTCAGGGGCATGTCGGTTTCGTGCTGACCATAATCGCGATCCGGGTACCAAAAGTAAAATACTTTTTAGTTACATGGGGTGGCTTTTTTTAAATGAAACTTTGCACAAAGCTAGCTCTTTCGGAAAGCTTTTTGGTGCACCCCTATACCATGCCCCGAAAACGGTTCTAAAGGACCAAAAAACGTGAAATACTGGGACCACAACCAGTTTTTTTTAAAAATAGCCCTTTAGACCGCATTTTTAGGACATAGTATATTAATTGAAAATGTTCAGCAGATCAAGACGAATCGAATGGTTTTTTTTATTTTTGTCGCAGCTTCATTAAAAAGTTTAAAAAACACTATTTTTTGAAAGGGCCCCGAAAAAACGGTTTTTGGCCATTTTTGGGCCCTAAATGACCTCGAATCAAAAAACAAATGTAATTTTCGGAATCAGCGCGTCAAGGCGGTCAGAATGGTGTATGATTCATTTAAATTGGAAAAACTTTGCATTCTAGTGCCTAGAGGTGGGAGGGGTGGGACGGTATTCTCAAAAAGCGAGTCTTAATTTGGGTTTTGATTTTGCGTTTGGATTTTGCAGCCCTTCAAAAAGGTTTGCGAAGTCTTAGGGACCATTCAAATGTTTTGTAGGTTACCTGAGGCTTCGCAAGCCTTCATTGGCATGAAAAACAACATTTCAGCAACCCGCACAAGAGCACAACACTGCTAATACAGCGAAATCCAAAACCCTGCTATTCTTCAAGAATACCCAAAGGTTAACTTGCTTGTTTGGATTTACTGTTGTGGATTTGTTAATTGCTGGCAAGGCGTTGCGGCTAGGGATGGGCGATTTTTTTAAATGAATAAAAAAAGAAAAATAGCGATTTTTTTTTAAATTTCCCGTGAATTTTTTGAAAGTTCAACAAAAGTTTTCTTCGACTTTACCTCGTGGAGATTGTCTTCAACTCTGCAGGTGGTATTCTGGATCGATTTATCGACTGTTTTCGATGAACGACTCGTGGATTGAAGTTCTTGAGCGTCGCAAAGACTTGGTTCAACAAATTGCGCGAACAAAATGCCGCCGTCGGTGGGAAAATGGGGTCGCCGTGCTCGCCGAAACCAATTTTCACCCTCCTCCCATATGAGTGGGGGTCAAATGGTAAGTCGGTTGCTCCTCAGCTGGTGTTATTCGGACTCCCTGAAAAATTCTGAACAACTTTCATTTTTTCGATTTTTTAAACTTTCAATTAGGCTTCATTGGCAGGAAAAACAGTGTTTCAGCAGCCGCACGAGAGCACAGCGCTGCGACGAAAATACAGCGAAATTCAAAACCCCGCTATTCTTCAAGAATGCCCATTGCCCAGTAGGGATGGAGCTGGCAAATTTGCCGGCGTTCGGGCGGCACAGCCCTTCAAAAATGTTGACCAGCACGGACGAATCTTGTATCCATGTCTGGCTACGGTTCGGTTGTAGGTATGACGACATGACTTCCAGCAAGGGAAAAATGTGACGTGATGTTGAACTGACGGCTGTTTTTGTAATGTGGCTGTTTTTCTGCAACATTTTTGACATCTCGCATAAATTCTAGGGACTCTAGGAAAATAAATGATGATTAAGCCATACACACACCAACTTATTTCAGCAAAAACAGCTTATCAGAAATAACGGCAGAAAAAGCTGACCAACTTATTTCAGCAAAAACAGCTTATGAGAAATAACGGCAGAAAAAAACTGTCTTCTCAACAATTATCTTATCTGTATCAATAATCACTTTCAAAACCGTTTCTCTCTTGCAGAAAATTTCACTTCTTGTGTCCGCTAACATAACTAAACCTGAAGGTAAAATGACCGTTCTAGAAATTTTTGCTGTTGTTGCGGCCATTTTGGTTGCTGTAAAGGGCCAACCCGGCCAACCGAGCCCAAAACAAGAGGCCCTTGCGTGCAAAACCGAATGCGCCCCGTTCCAGTACGCAGCTGACCATGACACTTGTGGCGGATGCATCGGTGAGCGGGTTTCGAGTTTATTTGTCCGGTATTATCTTTTTCTAAGGTCCGTGGAGAAGAATTGTGAAGGTTGGAAAAACAACACAAATGAAAACATTGCAAAGCGCACGCGAAGGCCGAAAAATTTTCTGAACTGTCAGCTACAGTAGTCTAATGGCAACCATGTTCAAACATGTTTTCGCGCGCAACAGTTTGGGTATCTCTGCGAGCAAACAGATGAATTCTGCGTACCCCATAAAAATGCTATACCGTATTACCCCACCCCCATTAAACCCCCCTCCACCATTAATCCCCCCCCCCCCACCAATAAACCCCCACCCCCCGACCAGTTTCCGAATAATCCACCCTCCTACAAATAATCCCCCATGGGGGTTAATTGGTAACCTGTTTGAAACACATACCCAGCGAATTCAGTGGCTGGTTGCAGTGAAATTGATGAAATTGTGCTACGATATGGCCGATTAAACATGGCAGCTTTTTTCAGGGTTCAAGGAGCGCGCGAAATTTGAATGAAAGAAAAAAGACGTTCAGAAACCACATTGTGTGCCAAATTTGACTCGTTTTTTTAAACTAATGAATTATCCTCGCTATTCTGTGCATTCTTTCTCCCTTGCACACATGATTGGGAATTATGTTGGCATTTTTGAAAAAGACAACTCCTAGTCTGCGACTGATCCCGCCTTGATGGACTGCCCCATTTATTCGGCCGTACTGTACCAAAGGCCCCAAATGGATGAGTTAATGGTAATTTCATTACAAAAGGCTGTTACAGTAGGGTATCTCTGTGAAAAGTAGAAGTTTCTGCGACTTTCTTGCCTGCCATGCAAGGTATTTTGCCATTTTTCAACAAACCCCCACCCCTAGAATTTTTTGTAAATAAACCCCCCCCCCCCACCAATAATTCCCGCCCCCCACCAATAAACCCCCACCCCTAAAAGTCGCTGACGTATTAATCCCCCATGGGGTTTTATTGGGGGTAATACGGTAGATTGGGACCTCTTCAGCCACACCGCAAACACAAAGAACTCCTTGTCTACGACTGGGCTGATGGACGCTTTACCCACCTTGATGCGAATCCAAGGAATGCCAGTTTTCATTCAACCATGTCACAAACTTTCCTCGGCACCAATTGACCTGAGGGTCAATCGATGTCAACAACATTTCCTGGCATATAGTCGGACTGTTTAATTTCGGGTACTTGCTGATTGGCTGTTGGTCTGGTGGGCGGGGCGGTGGCGGGTGATTCAAAACGCATTTTTGTTTTTTCGAATTTTCCGATTCGTGAGCGTCAGCGTGAATGAACAAAAAGATTTTTGAATGAAAAACATTGTTTATGATTTATGGGATCCAAAAAAATCAACAAAAGCGGGTTTCATCGCGAATTTCGATTTTCCTGAAAAAAAAGAACGACGACGACGGCGACCGCAAAATTAATGAATTCCACAACAAAACTGCTGTTCCCAATTTATTTTTGGTTGACAACTGTTCGTGAACATCGGTGGGGGGCGTGCTTCAAATATTAAAAAAAACATTTCCCGACTCAGAAAAGTAGAAAGCAGCAGTTGAATGACGACGTTTCGATTTTCAAGATTGACGACGACGACGGCGTTCATTCTATTGCTATGGCCTTTGGCCGCAACGCTTCATTATGATATGCACCTGCCCCGCATCCGCATTGCTCATTGCTCATGATCCACTGGCGCGCCTGCACACGCTCCGCCCTCAACAAAAACTCGTTCAAAACGCAGTTATTTTGATTCCCGCTTCCTTAAAAAGGCTTGGCTTAGGTTAGGATTAGGTTAGGAACAGGTTTTGTTTAAGATTAGGCTTAGCTTTGGCTTTTAGGTTTAGGTCCGTTTTAGCAATGTCCGAGAACATCCAATGTTGGAGCGTGAGTTAACTGGAGCGTAATATCATAAAACGTGCCAACCGCCTTTGGCACTGTCAAAATTTGCTGCGGAAACTGCTGATTCAGATTATTTAATGATCGAATTGGTTTGTGAAGATTGAAAACTGCAGTTTTTTCACTGCAGAACTGCTTTTGAAGGCATGGCGACGCTGCCGTGGCCGTCGTTCTTCGTTTTTGGAAAAATAGATTTTGGTTGTTGAACATTGCTGCTTTTGATTTTTTTGGATCCCATAAATCATAAACGACGTTTTTCATTCAAAAATCTTCTTGTTCGTTCACGCTGACGCTCAAGAATCGGAAAATTCGAAAAAGGAAAATGCGTTTTGAATCACCCGCTACCGCCCTGCCCACCAGACAACCAACAGCCAATCAGCTAGTACCCGAAATTTAGCAGTCCGACTGTATGTTGACCCCGTGGGCTCCAGCCAGCCCCAACGGCTCCATTACACTGAAAAAAATATCGCGTGATTGCACGCGATATTTTTTTCAGTGTAGTACCATCATATTTCAAAAGGGCCAAAAGTTATAGAGACAAAATCCAAACAATACTCGACCACTAAAGGGGCTTACCCTCGTGGTCTGGCGGCAGCGCGTTGGACTATTGTTTGTGCGTTCGGAGTTCGAGCCCTGCCGAGGAGCGTTTGAAGCACTACTTATTTTAATAACAGAAAAACTCGATGGTCGCCCTACTCGTTTCTGTACGTCTTTCTGGGTTAGCCCTGGCTGAAAACGTCGCCCAAAATTTGTCAGTATATCAATGTCAACCCTGTTCAGGCTGGCGAGAATTGCTGTCGAAGAACAGCATCTTCATACATCAGTCATTGATGTTCAACAGAGACTGGATTACCACACTCGATACGAGTTTCGATGGAAATAGCGGATTTTTCTGCTACAAAAACGACACGAGCTACTCACGTGACTGCGGCGTGCTGAATGTGACGTTTCACGGGATTGGCCGGATGTGTTCAGACGATCGCGATCTTAGCCAGTTCAAGCCGACGATGACGTCTGACCAACTCGCACCGGGTACAGTCGAACGCACAAACATATACAACTCGCTGATTGGCTGGTCAGTTTTCAGCGTGCACAGCATACATGTAGTGCAGAGAAGGCCAACTGCGCCCCCTCACGCACTACGCTTGTGCACGCATTCGAACGACCAGCCAATCAGCTAGTTGTATATGTTTGTGCGTTTAACTGTAGAGACGATTGATTTTCTAGTCACCCTTCTCACCCTTTGAGTTTTTTTGTCACCCTTGTGGCCTGGAGGTGGCGCGTTAGACTGTCTGTGCGTTTGGGGCGTCGAGCCCCGCCGAGAGTTGTAGAGGCATTTAATGAGAGAACAACTCGATGGGCGCCCCACTCAATGGCGTTCTGTTCGCCTTTCTGGGTTAGCCCTGCCTAAGAACATTGCCTAAAACTTGTCAATGTCAATGTGAATCATAGGATCTCATTTCCGTTGCATTCAGCTTCTGTGCGAGTTGCATTCAAGTCCATTTTGGTATTTGGTCTGCTATTAACGAAATAACATTAGAAATCGACCAGAAAAATGACACAAATCTTAAAGTTACTATGCGACAAATGAGTGTGTAAAATTTGGTGGAAAATGACGCAATAGATTCGGAGCTACAAGGCGCGTCAAAGCCGTATACACTACTTCTGGTCACCCTGTACAGGTCAATGCGACAAATGGGCCTTCGACTATTCGCAGCACGCGCTTTGGTGCGACGCACTAACTGAATCAGTGCAATTCGCGTCGCATTTATACAGCCAATGCGAGAATCCAAATGCGACGCCGTACTCGCTGGTCGAATGGAATTGTCATGATATCACAAAAGTGGTTTGTACAGGGTCGAAAAATGTTATCAGAAAAAAGCTTGCACGGAGCAGACCCGTGCGACGGAGTGGTGGAACACGGTGAAGTTGACGCAAATGGCATTTAGACCCAAATTCAAATTCACCAGATTAGCGGCAGACTCACCAGATTTGCGGCATCTCCCAGCGCGTTTCACCATACATAAACGGACGATTCACTCACAAAAATGTAAGCGACTCAAAGCGCATCAAATCGCATCAGATGGCTTCAAATAGCTTCAAACGGGAACGTGCACACAACGTTCACGAGTCCGTCGCTTCAAATCGCTTCAATTATGTGTGGACTTGCATTTTTTTGCTGTTTGAGAGACACAATTGAAGCGATTGTTTCCCGCTTTTCTCTTGAATCGATAAAATTCCCTTTCGCAGGTCATGAACCGCTACTGTTCACATTTTCCTGGAAGCTGCGACCAAGAAGGTTCGGTGTGCTGCTGCGGAGAAGTGGAACCGGTATTCCAAAAAGGCCTTGAGTATTTGCCGGCGGGCAGACCAAACTCGCGAAAACGAACCCTTTGGACAAAATAGTGTGATTTCGTTTGGAAAGACTAATCGTACCAACAACCGACGTTGTTGAACGCAATAAGCTTCGACCAACTACCGTATACTGTTCGTTTTTAATGGTCAATACTCCACATTTTGGGTTGGCCTATTTGTTTAAACCACCGTAACCCCGACAGATCCATTTCAGTTTCTTTCTCCTGATCTAAAGCAAACCTTAAACCTGAATTTCAATTCACAGAGGTCGCTCCTATCGCTGTCCGCATTTCTGACCAATGAAGAAAATATTATCTAAAAATGCGGAGAACGCATATAAAAGGACATGCGGATGCGCGAGCGAGCGCCAGCGAGCGGACAGCGCATCACGCATAATATGAGCCGTTATCCCCTCGCGCGCGTTTTTCAAATTTGCTCGCTTCCTCCAGCGAGCATAGTATACCGTATTACCTCTATTAAACCCCCCCCCCCCAAAATTAAACCCCCCCCCAAAAATAAACCCCCACCCCCTCGACAAGTTTCCAAATAATCCCCCCCCCAAAATAATCCCCCATGGGGGATTATTGAAACCTGTTTGAAACACATACCCAGCGAATTCAGTGGCTGGTTGCAGTGAAAATGATGAAATTGTGCTACCAAAGGCCCCAAATGGATGAGTTAATGGTAATTTCATTACAAAAGGCTGTTGTAAAAGGAAATTTCTATATAGAGTAGAAGTTTCTGCGACTTCCTTCCTGCCATGGAAGGTATTTTTGCCCTGTTGCCCACTCCTAAAAATGGTTTCCAAATAACCCCCCCCCCCAAATAAAGCCCCCCCCCCCAAAAAATAAACCCCCACCCCCAGAAGTCGCTGAAGAAATAAACCCCCATGGGGGTTTATTAGAGGTAATACGGTAAGCCACAAACTTGGTTCTGTGCACACGAAACGAACACCCAAAGTTGTGCTTGGAGCCTCGAAAAAAATTTTATCGGACAACTTTTCATACGCTGTAGACACGAAATACCTATTCTGAAAACAGTGTTACTTATTTCTCTTTGTATTTTTTTTCAGTAGTGTAATCATATGTGTTCGCCCTTTCAATTTTTACCTGCGACACTTTCACAGTTGCACAAAAATGGTTCCTGAGGTAATTCCATCCGGAGATGTTGAAAATTGGGTTAATTTTTTCCCGACCCTTATTTGGGGCAAAATTTGGGCATTTTTTTTAAATTTTGAAGGATTTTACGGCGTTACAAGTGTTCGCCCTTTCAATTTTTGTCTGAAGTTGTTCCATGACAAAACAAAAAATTTCCTGGGGTAATTCCATCCGGAATTTTTTTGAAAATTGAGTTAATTTTTGCCTCCGACCTTTATTTGGGGCAAAATTTGGGCATTTTTAAGTTTTGAAGGATTTTACGCCGTTACAAGTGTTCGCCCTTTCAATTTTTGTCTGAAGTTGTTCCATAACGTAACAAAAAATTTTCCTGAGGTAATTCCATCCGAAGATTTTAGAAATTGGGTTAATTTTTTGCCCCGACCTTGTTTTTGAGTAAAAACTGGGCATTTTTAAAAACTCGCAGGGTTTTCACCGGGTTTTAAGTGTTCGCCCTTTCAATTTATGTCTGAAGTTGTTCCATAACCGAACAAAAAAGTTTCCTGGGGTAATTTCATCTGTAGATATTGAAAATTTGGTTACTTTTTTGCTCCAACCTTTTTTGGGTAAAAAATTGGGCATTTTTAAAGGTTCGTAGGTTTTGACCTGGTTACATCTGTTCGCGCTTTCAATTTTTACCTGCGGCATTTTCACAGTCGAACAAAAATGTTTCCTGGGGTAATTCCATCCGGAGATTTTGGAAATTAAATTAATTTTTTTGCCCCGTGTGAGCATCTCTAGATACTGAATCGTGACGATTTCGGGCGAATCGGCCGTGGAAATTGGCGAAATCGGTCCAAAAACGAAAAACAAGAAAAGGGTGTTTTCCAGGGTAATTCAATGTGCTGATCACGGATTTTGGGTTAGTTTTCTTACGTGAGCAACTCTAGATGCTGAATCGTAACGATTTCGAGCGAATCGGCCGTGGAAATTGGCGAAATCGGTCCAGAAACTAAAAACAAGAAAAGGATGTTTTCCAGGGTAATTCAATGCGCTGATCACGGATTTTGGGCTAGTTTTTTACGTGAGCAACTCTAGATGCTGAATCGTGACGATTTCGGGCGAATCGGCCGTGGAAATTGGCGAAATCTGTCCAGAAACGAAAAACAAGAAAAGGATGTTTTCCAGGGTAATTCAATGCGCTGATCACGGATTTTGGGCTAGTTTTTTACGTGAGCAACTCTAGATGCTGAATCGTGACGATTTCGAGCGAATCGGCCGTGGAAATTGGCGAAATCGGTCCAGAAACGAAAAACAAGAAAAGAGTGTTTTCCATGGTAATTCAATGCGCTGATCACGGATTTTGGGTTAGTTTTATTACGTGAGCAACTCTAGATGCTGAATCGTGACGATTTCGGGTGAATCGGCCGTGGAAAATGGCGAAATCGGTCTAGAAACGAAAAACAAGAAAAGGGTGTTTTCCAGGGCAATTCAATGCGCTGATCACGGATTTTGGGTTAGTTTTTTTACGTGAGCAACTCTAGATGCTGAATCGTGACGAATTCGGGCGAATCGCCCATGGAAATTAGCGAAATCGGTCTAAAAATTAAAAACAAGAAAACTGTGTTTTCCAGGGTAATTCAATGCGCTGATCACGGATTTTTGGTTCGTTTTCTTGTGTGAGCAACTCTAGATACCGAATCGTGACGATTTCGGGCGAATCGCCCGTGGAATTTAGCGAAATTGGTCCAGAAATGAAAAACAAGAAAACGGTGTTTTCCATGGTAATCCATTGCGCCGATCACGGCTTTTGGGTCAGTTTTCTTATGTGAGCAATTCTAGAATCGTGACGATTTTTGGCGAATCGGCCGTAGAAATAGCATAGGCGAAATCGGCCTAAAAAACAAAAAAAATAAAAAACCTGAGTTGTCCGGGGTTTAAAAGAATGTGTGACCAACGAATTGTGATTTTGGTCCGACCTTCGGGGCTTATGTAAAAGTCAGAATATTATCTAAAAATGCGGGAGACGCATATAAAAGGAGGAATATGGCCTTGTGTAATTTGTGAAAGACTTGGCTCGACAACGCTTTTCAAGTCTCTGATGTGGTACACACGGATACAAGTACATAAGAGTCATATTTTTGCGCCGTTTATTCTTTATTTCGGTTGCACATGGCAACCCTCGTACATTGTAGACAAACGAAACTTTCACATTTGCTTTATTTCTAGCATTTAGCGACCACTAAAACCACTAAAATAACGATCAGACTACCGATCGCTGACACTGGATTGCACAAAGTGTATCGCAGAGGCATTGGGGAACGCAAGGTCTCTTTCTGTGGCAAAGGCAATGACTCACCGGTTTATCCTGTCCTGTCAGTTTGGTAAAAAAAAGGTGAAAATCAGCGGAAGACAACACTTTTTGCACTGGTGCTGCTGTGTGCAGACTACAGCGGTGCGTACGTTAGCAACAACCAACGATAAATCTACACGCAGCAATGTTTTGCAATCTCTGATATTTCTATTTTTGCACAGAATTTACAGAATTTCGCACATGGTGTTGTGATTTTAGACTAAACTGAAGAGGACAATTGAAAAATAACTTCAAAGTTTTTGCGCTTTTCAGCAAGCTTTTAAACAACAAACGCGGCGCAAAAATATGACTCTCATGTACTTGTATCCGTGTGTACCACATCAGAGACTTGAAAAGCGTTGTCGAGCCAAGTCTTTCACTGATTACACAAGGCCATATTCCTCCTTTTATATGCGTCTCCCGCATTTTTAGATAATTTATGATACTTCTGAAAGTTTTAGAAATAATAAACATTTTTATTGTCCCTCCTGACCGTCAGCAACAATGAAAAACCTTTCACATGCAGTACGACAATAATGTGATCAAATGCTTACTGTTTTGATGTTTAAAAATTCAAGTTGTGTGATAGGTGATTGAGAAAAATTCATGTCAGTTCAATGTCATGTCATCGATTATGAACGACGTTTTGAAATGTTTAACATTTTTAACTTCTCAACACAGCTGCTTACCACATGTAAACTCCCACGTAATTTTACTATTGTCGCAATACGCTCTGCACATGCACTGATTCTTTGCATTCATAAACTCCACTTTGAAGGACAAAGGATTTTGGTCAAAAGTGAAGTTTAAAATCTTTTCATAATTCCCCCAGGCGTTTTTACGTAACAATGTATTACAAAGTACAGTGCTAATTTTCTCGTGCCACGTAATATTTCTGGTTTCGCTTTTATACACGTTCAAAAAAACCGTGATTATACAACCAAAACCGGTGATAATGTTTTTTTTCGAAAATTTCATTCCTGTCACTGCGATAGAATACACAGAACAAAGTTTGTTTTCGAAACGTCTGCTCTGACCGTGTGCTGACATCACGAATTTAAAAAAAAACGTACGCATGTTCAGGCACATCGCCCAACATATTTATTGCACCATGCATTGCACCGCCTCCATTCGTCTGCTGGTTGCTGCGGTGACGTCGATCGTATCGACTGGCGACTCGCGCAAATCGTCGGTGCTCTCCGCAGTGGAGGACAACTTCTCCGGCTCCGCGTTGACCGCATACCACGAACTGACTGAGATCGTCAAGGACGATCCGTATGCGGTCTTCCCGAGTTGCCGGAACGTCGCTGAGATCTCGACCGTCGATGAATGCATCGAGTCGCCGGCTAACGATTTCATAAATGGCACCGCGGAGAAACTCGAAAAGGCTGGCTGCTTGGTTAGTGTGGAATGGGTTCGCTGAAGAGCCCTGATGGAGATTGGCGATATTCTTTTGTTGCAGTAAAATGAGGCGTTTATATGCGCAACAAAACTGTTTTTTTTGCACCACAGCGCTCATGGGATACAAAGTTAATCAGAAAAAATGTGGGACTCTAAGCTTGTAGCTTCACGCGTAACTATAAACGTACAAACGTTTTGTCGTTTCTAGCACAATTTATATACTGTAGGCGCTAAAATGTTTATTCTACCTACATAGATACGTCAAATATTACGATAAGACAGGATAATGTGCTGTTTTTCCAGCCTCCATCCGAAGGTCAGTTGGCTCTGATCAGAACTGCAGTGCAGAATTTCGTTGACCAAGATGAATTGAGGATATATTCAAAACGACTGAAACAATGCGGTGCGACGTGCACCAGAAAGCTGAGATGCTGCGGGTACGGAAGAAATGAAACGCTTTTTAAATATTTTGAACATTTGAAGCATATGTCACGTTTTTATATTGCTTTTGGCCCGGGACTTTTCTTCTTCTGTTTTTGGAAAGAGATGCAGGTTTTCATCGGATTTTGAAACCTCGAGTGGGATTTGAACCCACATCCGGTGATTTCTTCCGGTGATGCACGCATCTCTTTCCAAAAATTGAATCATGTTTTTTTTTGTTCAGAACAGCACGCAATTTCTTGCACCAAGGCTTGCAGTCGTTTTCGTGCGAGAACAAAGTCTGCGAGGTAAGGTAATGAACAAAAAATTAAAAAAAAACTTATACCGTATTACCCCCATTAAACCCCCCCCCCCCCACCATTAATCCCCCCCCACCAATAAACCCCCACCCCCCCGACCAGTTTCCGAATAATCCCCCCCACAAATAATCCCCCATGGGGGATTATTGGAGACCTGTTTGAAACACATACCCAGCGAATTCAGTGGCTGGTTGCAGTGAAAATGATGAAATTGTGCTACCAAAGGCCCCAAATGGGTGAGTTAATAGTAATTTCATTACAAAAGGCTGTTATAAAAGGAAATTTCTATGTAGAGTAGAAGTTTCTGCGACTTTCTTGCCTGCCATGCAATGTATTTTTGCCATTTTTCAACAAACCCCCACCCCTAGAATTTTTTGTAAAATAAACCCCCCCCCCCACCAATAATCCCCCCCCACCAATAAACCCCCACCCCTAAAAGTCGCTGACGTATTAATCCCCCATGGGGGTTTATTGGGGGTAATACGGTATTAAAAATCAATATTATTTCTCGTTCTCCTGCATGCACACCATATTGTCATTAATAATAAAACTCTCTCAGTCTCGCTTTCAAAATCAGTCTTTGGAACTACAAAAGTGATTCAGGTCAACATGTTGTCATTCCGAGAGATGCGACTGTTGGGCGTAAAAACTCAGTGTGCCTTTGGCGAGGCTGCCATGCCCGATTGGAAGCTCGTCCAGACTGGAACCAGACTGGTCAGCCGCGAACTGGGCATTATGAACAAAAAACTAATGTGCTCCCTGTTTCGCACGGTGCAACCGCGCATGAATTGCGTCAGGTAGGGTGAAAATCAAACTGTGGGGACTGCAGTACGGTATCTACCGTATCGGGTTTTGAAACGATCTTCCTGTTAAGTAGTGAAGCTTTGGTTGTTGAGAAGGATTACAATTGCATCAATTTTTATTTTTATAAATTGGTTCATTTTTAACGTGACTTTTATTTTTCATTCTAGCGTGTAACTCTTGATTATTCAAGTGACGCTAACTTGATTATTCAACGTTAAACAGCAATGGTAACTATTCAGATCAAAAACTCCCGGCAAGTGCACATGTTGTTGTCATAACAAACGACCGGACACTGACCTCGGCATATGCGTACGAGGGGGAACCGATGCTGCGCGCTGTGCGAATGCGGTGGAATCAGACAATTGAGAAACGTATGATAACATTGATTGCTATGTAGCTTCAGTTGGCATCCGTGTATTATTTACTTACGTATAGCCTAATTGTCTGCTCTGGTATTACACGTACATGGTTCAACAATTTGTTAAGTGGATACGATGAGCTTACACGATGTAATCAATTGTTACTGATAACTTCGATGAACAAAAAAGATATAAAAACAAATGCAAAGACGTTTTCGGATAACACTTCTTGTTTTTGTGCTGGTATTAAAATGAACAAAACCAAATAAAAAAACGAAGCTACGTCAGATACTGTTTATTCCACAGAGCGGGGGTCCAGCATTGTGTAATATTTGTACATTGTACACGGGTACAAGAATCATCAAAGCACGCGATATACATTGAAATGTTTTATTTGTCTTCAAAACACTACAATGCTGAACGGGAACAAATAAATAATTGAATGTAAGCAACTAATCACCATTTCAAGCTGTAACTGCGTCTTCGTCGTCTTGAAGATTTATCTTCTTCCGATCCAGACCCCTCGTTATCTGAAATAAACGCCACTGCAGAATGAAGGAACTCGACACTGGAGAACTGTAGGTATTTTAAATTAAAAAGAACAAATATATTCATTGATTTCCACTAACCGATGTCGGCCTGCTTTCGCTTCGACGGCGAATACAGCTCAAATTTACCCATGCCATCAAGAATTTTCTTGTACGAAGGTCGAATTTTCTGTTCAGAACAATGTGATAATCGATCACTTATAAGTTGCGAACTGCAATGGTTTCCTCCAGAATTTACCTTGACTTTCTTCGGGTCCACTTTCGCGTAGACGCTCGGCGAAATGCTGGACCAAACTACTAGCGGCGCGTTTTTGAACATTCGCTCCGGGAATTGGTTGATGGCTACGTAAGACATTTTGCCCCACACAGTCGGTTCCATATTGGCTACCAGTCCTGAACCATTGATTATAATTGTTAAAATGGCATGTCAACATTTGCATGCGCAAAAATGTTACCCTGCCACGGCAAGTTTTCTGCGACGCCGTCATTCAACTCGGCCCATGTTCCTTCGGGCAGGTACGGCACGATGTCCAGCCAACAGGGACCCATCGATCGAATCTTGCTCTTCGGCAGCTGTAAATATCACGGCAAAAAATACTAGGGTGTCTCTGATGTCAAAACACCAAACAGAAAATATAAACCATCAATTCAAAACCGATTCCAACTCACGCCATTAATCACTTCGGCAAGTGCTTTTTCCTGTTCGCGCGCCGGTGCGGCTGGCGACTGAAGGATGCCTTCCGGCAGATGAACACGCAACGCTGACTCCTCGCCGATTGCGTCGTGATTCAGGCGTTTCCACGTGGACACTTTGATGTTGGCGAGATCGTTGATGTCGAGACACTCGAGCAGTTTAGCGGTCGCCGCCGCCGTGCTCGGATCGCCCGTCGGACCTGCCGTCGTCGTCTCCTCTTCTTCCTCTTCCTCCTCCTCCCCTGTTCCATTTTCATCATCGGTTCCTAAAATCAATGGGTCTGATGTGATTGATGATAATTTAGATTAAAAATCGCAGTTACATTTTGTTGTTCTGAACGTTTCAAAAAAATGACCTTCACTTAACAAAGAACATCCAAACGAGTCATGATACTTCAATAAAAACTAACACGCACTCAAAATAAAAAGGCTAAAACAAAAAATGCACAATTCTTCAACACTAACCGAATTAACAAAAAAACAATAAAAACAAAGGCTTTAAAAACTGACCATCTCCATTCTCCGGATCCGAGCCTTTTCCGCCCGGGAGTCGGCCGCGTTGATTTGGCCCCCCGCCCTCGCCCGGATCTGGAAACTTTCCTTCTCCTTTGCCTGGAAATTTCGGCTCCGGTGGAGGTTCGGTTGGCTCTTCTTTGGCTGGTGCCGGTGCAGGTGCCTCTTCTTCTTCTTCTCCTCCTTCATCATCTCCTTAAAAAGGGTGTTTATTCCAAAAAACGTAACAAAAGATTTCTCGATGCATGATGCTTTATTATGCTTCAGGCTTAGACCAACACCGACTTGATTCAGGCTTAAGATTGGTCAATGCCGAACGGTTGAATGAAGGGGGATAAATTTAAAAAAATAGACGCGCGGTCATTAAGCTTTCTCCCCCTACGATCAATAGTTCAAGAAATCAAAGTCGTGCTGTCGTTCAATAAAACAAACGGTCCACCCGACCACATGCATTTCTAGAAAAAGAGAATGCTGCAACTCAGACAAAACTCACCCTCGCACACATAATCTCCACTGCCGTCACCGGTGCAGATAAGGTAATCGCCGCCTCCACCGTCGCCGCCTCCATTACCGCCTCCATCGCCGCCTCCGTTGCCGCCTTCACCCTGAAAAAAACTTGGAAAAAAATTGAGAAAATGTGATAAAAACAGAGATGTGCATGATAACTGGCAACACTGGTCTTTTGGATGAATAACATTTGAATTTGTTTGAAACACACTTTTTCTTTGAAAAACGGTTATTCATAACGATGATTTGCAATTTGTAAAAGAAAAAACAAATGGATTTTTGAAAAAGAGTTTGTTATCAATAGCGATAAACAAAAGAACATCAGTTTTACCCCTCCGCCGTCTCCTCCCCCGCCGCAAGCGCTGATTGGCTGGGCAAGGATAAGCGCCAGCCCGGTGCAGATTAAAACCAACAGAAATCGGTTCATTGTTATTCTGCTTCGTTTCAGTGCTGGTTTGAGAAATGGTTTGACTTCGTAATCGTATCAGTCAAAAAAATTATGCACAAACAATTTTTTTGCAGCTGTGACGTGTATTACGTGTATCAGTTATGGCGACCTTCCTTGCGCATTTCACAAACATATGCGCAAGTAATTTTTGGTGACAAACTTGTAATCATTCGGCACGTTGTATCATGTGCAGTTGCAGTCTTGATATTCAGTTAAATTTTGTTTTCTCACTTCATTTTCTCTGTTTACTGTGTGATGCAAGCAAAACAATATATTCATAATTGTTAGGAAACAGTTTTACACAAAAGCAATGTCAAAGTCGTACGAGCAGCTAACACGACGAAAAACCGGACCCCCTTTTTCTGTTTGATGTGAAGAAATCTAAAGTGTCATGGGCAAAGTTTAATGAGAGTTTCACTTGTTTCGTCTCTCATTTAGCACCGTTGTTAACTCTTCCAGTGCAACCAACTGAAAAATGCCCTTTGTCAGCTTGTTGTGTGCATACGAAAATAAAACAGTGTTAATTAATCAATAAAAATATGCTCTAGTACTGTTTTGATAACATCATTGTCTGAAAAAAAACTTTTGTCATCAAAAAATCTTCTGTTTATTTCAAAGACAGTGACCTTAAGACAGGGCAGGGATAATAAAATACATGAGCTGATTTTGTACATTTCAAGCAACATCCCAAAAAAGTTCCACGTGTAATCCAAGTATTAAATTCTTTCTACTAATAATTTAATGAATGTACCTGTGTCTTTTGCAAACTAAAACGATGTGACATTTTGAAGTGTCTGATCACTCTGATCGTGTGTGATTAGGATGATTAGATTTTGATTACAGCATGTTTTGTTTTGTAAACTAGACCGGGTCCATTTGTGAAAAAGTTAAGGGACATTCATGAAGCAGGATATAGTGAACCGCGTAGCTATGTTTCAACACAGCTATATTAATTACAGCAAAGCTACACACAACATTAATACGCCTCACTAAATACTGCTTCATGAATGCGCCTTAAATGTAAAATGCAATATAAAAGCAAGTGAAATTCAATACATTCTGACCAATCCAATGAAATTTTTCAAAAGTGATGCTGAAATGAAATGTAACATGACGACTACACATGGGTTGCGTAAAAATACGCCGCAGAGCATAAATACGCCGCTGTGCAACAATGCTGCCAAAGCGCAATAAGCCCTTTCCGGGCTTTCCCTCAGCCCTTCGGTACTGATGTGCCTCCGCTTAAGCACGAACTTGCGCCCCATGAGTCGTGATTGTGAGGGAGGACCCTTATTGCATTTCGACCCAACCCAAGCACACTCCCAAAAATCGGCGGGGGTTAGGGGCTTTGAAAAAATTTTTTTTTATTTTTTTTCGTTTTTTTTTAAATTGGATTTTTTTTCAAACTTAAAAAAAAAATTTGAAAATTTTTTCTTCTACTTTGCTCTGAAAATTCGATTTATGGCATAATTTTTTGAAAGTTCAAACCAAATTTTCTTCCCAACTTCTTTGTGTGCTTAGGTAAATGTCATTATTTGGTCATTTTGACCGACGTACTCCATGTTTTTCGATTTGGATGACTTCTAGAGTCAATTTTTAGCGTTGAAATGACTCAACTGAATTGAAATATCGTTTCAGAAATTGTTTTCTTGCAACTTAGAACATGTTTTTCAGTCGGTAGGCCATGAGATGAACATGATATCTTGTTGATTGGCGTATGTTATAGGTCTACAATGAAGTTGTGCGATATATTGTTAAACAATTGGAGCGGAGGTGTTGGTTAATACCACATCACACGACCGTTTTTCAGATACCCGATAGCATGGCCACATGTTAAAACTTGCGTGCTGAGCTAAACTAACGTGTTAAACTTGCGTCTGTCAGTTGCCCGCAACGTGATCGCGAAATCATGGTACGTGTTTTCGATACGATGATTTGAAGAGTGGGCTCTCGCCATGTGGCAGATAATATAGCTGGTTGAACCTGAAAGTGTCTTGGGGCGACCGGGTCGACAGGGGTTGCCGACTTAGCTACAGCAAACAGGAATTTTTGAACACAGTCAAATTTTGGTAATTTTCTAAAGAGGAACAACTAAGAACGGTCCAATATTCAAGTACACGTCGAAAATTGTCCTGTTTTACTGTTGAAAATGCAACTTTCCCTCTATGAAATGGACATAATTTCAATAAAACACGATTTTCGCTCTTATAGTTTTTTTTAAATTTTTTAATTTAAAAAAATCCGGATTTTTTTTCTCTGACCCTACCCGTACCTAGGGTCATAGTTGTTCTAGGGGGGGGGGCCTGGGGGGGGGCCGGCCCCCCCCCAAAAAAATTTTCGAATCTATCTCTATCAAACAGGTTTTTTCGGCTCAGCTATTATCTATCTAAAAAAAATTTCTCAGCCAGCTATCTATCTGAAAATTTTTGTTGTCGAGGACATAAAATGAGTCAATTTTTGAGCAAAATTGACCATTTTTGCTCGTAATTCTTGAAAATTTCGCTAATTTTAGGTAAAATACGCGCTTATACTTGATTTTTAGTGTATTTTTAGCATTATTTTGCTGTTTTTATAGCTTTTTATTGTTTTAGCTATCTATCTGTCAAATTTCAAAATTTTGACCGCCCCCCCCCAAAGTCACATGGCCCCCCCGCGGCCCCCCCCAAAATTTTCCAGCTATCTACAGGGTGAACCAAAAAAAGGTTCCAATTCTAAAATGCTCTCACTGGCGTGCGCTGAGGTGTTTAGAGCTGAAAATTGGAACACTATTAGAAAACAGTTGGAGGTTTTTCTGACTATTTTTTTTTTCACGGTATGTTGCCCCTATCACTCACTACAGCAGAATATCTGAAAAACATGAAAAATCGACAAATGTGGTGAAATGCAGAGAATTAATTTAGCTGTTACAAAGACCAAATGATGAACGTTGGTGATAACCCGAGTGTTCGCAACACAAAAAAGATGAAAAAAACAATACGCACACACAACAGCTTGGAAATGCCGAATGCTCAATGGCATTTGAACAGTCTTTGAGCAAGCTGATGTTTCACTTCGAGTCTGAGTGTGCGTGAGCGGTTCTGCTCAGAACAGATGCAAATTTAACTTTCCAGAGGCAACTTGTTTTTTTCCTTTTTTTAATTCACACAATTTGCCACTCTGATATTTTCACCACAGCAGACAAGTTGTTTTCTGCAGTGAAAGACGCAATTCCATTTTCAGTCTTTGCTGCCATCATGGTTAAGTGTGGACGGCAGAGCAAGGAGTCTGGTCTGCCAATTGGTGGGAGCATGCGAATAACTTTTCAACAGTGGTTCGGAAATTTTGTACAAAATTCAATTTGACCCCGCGTGACGATACATCAGTTCGGAAATCAGTTTATGAGCAAGATAAACAGTGAGATTATGGATAACCATTGTTTTTTCGTCAAAAATTGTTATTTTTGAAAATTACACTGTAAGAGTGAACTGATACGTGTAAGGGAAAAAAATTAAATCCCAAAAAACCTCCCAAAGAGTTCTTACAGTGTTCAAAAATTTTGAGCTATGAGGTCCCTTTGTTACAGCTAAATCCTTCCTTTGTATTTCACAACATTTATCGATTTTTCATGTTTTTCATATATTCTGCTGTAGTGAGTGACAGGGACAACATACCGTGACAAAAATTTGGTCAAAAAACCTCCAAATGTTTTCTAATAGTGTTCCAATTTTCAGCTCTAAACACCTCAGCACACGCCAGTGAGAGCATTTTAGAATTGGAACCTTTTTTTTGACTCACACTGTATCTATCTAGAAAATTTGCTCCAGCTATCTATATCGGCCCCCCCAACCCCTCGGCTCTGGAACAACTATGCCTAGGGTTAGGGGGAAAAAATCCGGATTTTTTTTAAATTAAAAAAAATTAAAAAAATTTTTTTTTTACAAGTTAGGTTCGTCTCGTCGAGCTGAGTTCATCTAGACTATTTTCAGAACGATCCGGAAAACTATAAGAGCGAAAATCGTGTTTTATTGAAATTATGTCCATTTCACATAGAGGGAAAGTTGCATCTTCAACAGTAAAACAGGACAATTTTCGACGTGTACTTGAATATTGGACCGTTCTTAGTTGTTCCTCTTTAGAAAATTACCAAAATTTGACTGTGTTCAAAAATTCCTGTTTGCTGTAGCTAAGTCGGCAACCCCTGTCAACCCGGTGGCCCCCCCCCCCCCCCGCCCCCTCCCCAAGACACTTACTTTCAGGTTCAACCAGCTATGCTATCTGCCACATGGCGAGAGCCCACTCTTCAAATCATCGTATCGAAAACACGTATTGAAAACCAGTCGCTGACGGCACTTGCCTGCACTACGGCCGCACGGATCGACGGGTGAAGTTTTTGGAGCGACTAAAAAATAATGAGCGGTGACGACGACGACGATGGAGGTGAACGAACAGACAGAAGAACAAGCAGAAGATACGTTGCATCACTGGACGTTGGCACAACGAATGTCCGCTGCTGTTTGTACGATCGAAGCGCTGCACTTGTTGGATTCCATTCAAAAAAGGTAAAAATAACTCGCTGATGCAGCAGCGACCGGCGATGTGAATCGACTGTTGTTGTTGTTGTTGTTTGTTGTTGTTGGTAGTGGTGGGGGGGGGGGTGGTTTTTTGTTTTTCAGTTCATTCATTTCCACCTTGACACCACCAGCATTTGGCAATTCCGATGAAAGTGTAAAACTTGAAACTATGATCAACATGATGTGGAGGAGAGGATAGGGTTGTTAAACAAAAATGAAAATTTTTTTTTAAAGTGATTAAAAAAAAACAAAAATGCCGATTTTTTTTTTTAATTCGAAAAATTTTCCTCTAATATGCTCTGAAAACCTCAATTTTGGCAAAATTTTTCGAAAGTTCAACAAAAATTTTCTTTGATTATACCTCGTAAAACCTTTAGCAGTCGATTTTGGGCCGTTTTACCGACTGATTTTAGGCTACGACAACATCTGCGATGAAGTTTTTGAGCGTCCCAAAGCTTGGCCTACCATTTCCGATGCAGATAAGGTGACGATTCGCCTCGCAGAGCGTCCGATTGTGCTCGCTGCTCCGTTTGCAAGCGCTACGTTGTCTGGTTGCTTGCTGCTTCGTGTCGTGTCGTCGCAACACCATCAGAAGAATTGATCGAATTTCAAGGCGGTATGTTTGTCTTCACTTCAGCATTAGTTTAGCTGGGGACAATTAGTGACGTTTTGGAGGTCAAAACACAAGAAGAGGCATGGTGACGGTTTGGAAAAGGGGTAATTGAGGTCACCAAAACAAAATCTGCAAAGTTCCGTCATATGGGAGTCATTCGGGAGGCGCTTGCATATCATATGTGGTTCTTCGGACTCCCTGATTGATTTAGCACAACTTTGATTTTTGAAATTTTTTTTTTTAAAAATTTAAAAAAAAACAAAAATGACGATTTTTGTTTTTTTTAACAACCCTAGGAGAGGAGAGGTAATTTCAAACGGAGTAATGTATCGTTGTTATAATACAATTTGTTTCATTCAGCTGACGATGAAATCGCCTGAGCGATTTTCGTCCGAGTTCGATCCGAACCACATCTGGGAGACGGTGCTAGAAGTGATCGGCAAAAGCCTCGAAGGTTTGTTGCGCTTCACATCGCGGAAGCGAGGGGGGTTGCAGGATTGTTGGAGTTTTTGAAAACCAGAAAAAAAACCAGCACAAACCTGCTTGCATCACGTGCCAGAATCAAACGCCAACATCCGAGCGGACGACATCGCGGCGTTCGGTATTGCCACGCATCGAAACACGTTTCTCATGTGGGACAAGTAAGTGCGGCGATGCTGATCTGCATATTATCATTATCAATTTTTTAAGTTCTGCGACTGAATGCGTAGGCAGACGTAGAAAGGAAACTAGTTTCAATCCTTATGTGGCAATTCAAAGTCGCCTAAGTGACTCTGCCCTGTGTACGGGACTCGGATTACTTAACCAATTTTGAATTTTTGCGTCCTCTGCGTGAAACTGCTTACCAGTCCATACGCGCATTGAGTTGCGGGACCAAAATGAAAGATCATAGTTCAACAGATTTCATGAAAAAAAAAACGCAAATCTACTAAGCTGAGCCCGAGCCCGGTTTGCCAGATTTTGTTTGCCTGTTGGATTCGGGTGTATTTTTTACTAATGTTTTGAATGTTCATTTGATTTTATTCTTGTGTCTCTTTTGCAGGGAGTCCGGAAAGCCGTTGCACAATTTCATCACGTGGAAAGACAATCGGTGCAGTCGCATCACCGACTCGTTGAATCAACAGTTCATCATCAGAGTGAGTGTCTGGAACATTTTATTATTTTTAGAACTGTAAACACCCAATGGACAATAATGCACTGAAACTGGATCAAGCAATCGAGCAGTCTGCTCGCTATGTGTTGCAATGGCAACAGCAAATTCAACGCTGGTTGTTTTCTGTTTTATCGAAATGCACCTGTCGCTGTCGTCCACAGCAGCAAACTCAAAGCATGAAGCACAGAATGAATTACTAGCCAATTTTTGTCACCCTCGTGGCCTGGTGGTAGTGCGTTAGACTGCAGTCTGTGCGCTCGGGGGATCGAGCCCCGCCGTGGGGTGTATAGGCACTTAATGACAGAGAAAACTCGATGGGCGCCCTACTCAATCCCAATGGCGTTCTGTACGCTTCTCTGGGTTAGCCATGACTAAAAACATCGCTTAAAATTAACAACAACTTTTAAGCGACTTTACGATATGACATGAGCAACAATTGTGTCTGCCGTTTTGTCACCGCAGGCCATCCGAGTGATTGCTGGCGCGCTCTACTTCGTCACCGGCAACAATCGTTTCATGTTGGCGAAAATCGTTCGGTTCATGAACGCAATGGTGTGCACGAGGATGCTTTGGGTGCTTCAGCGGTATCCGGAGGTGAAAACTCACTTTTTTCGGATCGGAACCGTGTTTTTTTGTCTCGCCCGATGTCAATCATTCTGATGTATGTTGTTGAATCGCAGAACAAACACACAGGCACAAACGTCGTATACCATGAAACGCAACAATCAGCAGCGTTGTAATATGTGCCAGTGTGTTTATGATTCAGTATCAGACCAGAAGAGACACACCACACAATATTCGAGCGCTAGAAAACAGATTTTAGCCAGATGCTTGATCAAAACATAGTCTGATAAACTGCATAAAGTTTCTTGCGTTCATGTCTCAGCTGCGTAAAGGCATCACGGACGGTAACGTCGTGTACGGTTGCCTCGAGTCGTGGCTGTTGCACAAATTCTCAAACGGGAAACTGAAGGCTGGCGTCACTGAAGTCTCGTTGGCCAGCACCACCGGCATGTTTGATCCGTTCACTGTGAGAAAAATTTTTGCTTTTTCCTCGCTTTATCTCTTTACTGTGAGTAAAATGCGTTTTTCATTCTGGTTATTTTGTTCTGTTTTGTATTTGGTTTTGGTTTTTGTCATTCTGCTGCAATTCTTCCGTGATGGCTTTAATTGAGAATTGTTTTTTTTTGCTCGGCAGCTTTGACTTCCATGGTTTCTTCAGTTTTTAATTGAAGCAAGAAATACTGTTCTTTTACTAAAATGGCCGTATTCTGTTGATACGACGTTGTTTTCATGCTTAAGTGAGATTCACTACTCATTTATTTGGTGTTCCTCAGGTTGACTGGAGTTATTCGTTGCTGAAATTGATTGGTGCACCGATTGACGTGCTGCCCCTGGTGCGCGATACGAGGTTGGCAATGCGTGAAAATTATACTTGGTTGTTTTTGCTGTTCTTTCTGTTTTTGTATTGTTGTGCATTTGAATAGTGCTTTGAAGTGGTCTTTTTTCCATGTTTTTATTATCATTTTCATTTACCGTTCATTTCAGTTTTCACTTTGCCGACTGCGACGCAGCACTGTTTGGCGCCAACATACCAATCACCACCATTGTTAGCACTGTTTCTAGCTTTCTGTTTTGTTTGATTGTTCGCCTTCTTGTTTTTTTTGTGTCTTTCGTTGAAGTTATTTATTGCCAGCTGATTGGTCGGTTGAATTCATTCTTAATATTATGGATTTATTCAAACGTCTCCTGACTAAAATGACGTCATTTGCTTTAAAAACGCCTGTTTGTCAAAGTACAGTCCACTAAAATGTCAGTTTGGTGTGGCTGATTCGACATTCACCATTTGTTTACGGGAAGAAATCGGCTAAACGGAAAGTCTGGTTTGCTGTGAACGGCAAGCGCATGTTTGGTGGCGCATGACGTCATTTCAGTGGGACACGTTTGAAAAAATAGGTCATAGTAAGCTGAAGAATTCAGCCAATCAGTGCAGTGTAGCAGTGTCACAACCGGAGTTGCAGTGCTGCAGTGTGCCGTACATTTGAGGTCCACACGTTAGCGTCAGTTTGTTGCCCCATTTCTGTCTGGCCCGCAAGAGGCGGTGTGTAGTGTTGTATGTTTCTGTTCGATTTGGAATGGATTATGGAACAAAATGTTGACTGACGTTTGCTGTTGTAGATGGGCGACCAGCAGGCCGCTGCGTACGGTGTTGGTTGCTTGAATCGTGGCGATTTGACGCTCTCCTTGGGCACGGGCGCCTTTGTCGACATAAACACCGGCACCGAACCGCACACATCCATGCAGGGTAACAAAACCAATTTGTGTTTCATGGCGATTACATAACGATGCCGTTCACTCAAGAACTGTACCAGCTAAACAGTATGACAGCTGAATCTCGCAAACATTTTATTTATCAATATCTTATCTTACCTACTCGACGGCGTTCTGTGTACGCTGTTTTCTGGGTTAGCCCTGGCGAAAAAACATCGTCTGAAATACCCAGCAACAACAACAATCTGTCACTCGATCTTTCTCGCGTATCATTTGATCCTATAAAACTGTCAGATCAGCGTGATGCGGAGACTCAAATCCAGCAGGAATCATGTCACAATTCACCAACACATGCTCAGGCCTATACCCGTTGATCGGCTGGCGATTGGATGGTGAGCTGTGTTACTTGGCCGAAGCGCAATGCCACGACATGGCCACCGCGTTGCACTGGGCGGAGTCGGTTGGCTTGTTTGACGACATCGCGCAGACCGCTGCGATCGCGCAATCGGTCGTCGACTCTGGCGGCGTTTACTTTGTGCCCGCGTTTAATGGACTGCAGGTCTGTGTGTGGCTTGGGCAGTGCTCGAATTTGTTGCGGCTTGAGTGACTTGACCTCCAAACGTCACTGTTTTGTTTTGTTGAATTGTAGGTGATTGGTACAATCTGAAGTGATTGTTTAGATCGATACCAAATATGATGTTTTTGGGACGCCCTGTCCTGCGTCCCTATGTCTGCGTTCGTTTTAAGCTAGAAACAATACGTTAGCAGAACCGATTTTCGTCGCGTAGCCACACTGGCAGCATTGATATGCCACCTTTGATCTGTTTGATCTCCCACATTTGAATGACGTTGCATTGTAAGCGTTGTTGTTGTTGTTGTTGTGATTTTTCGGCGATGTTTTCAGCCAGGGCTAACCCAGAGAAGCGTACAGAACGCCATTGAGTAGGGCGCCCATCGAGTTTTCTCTGTCATTAAGTGCCTATACACCCGTCGGCGGGGCTCGATCCCCCGAGCGCACAGACTGCAGTCTAACGCACTACCACCAGGCCACGAGCGGTGACACGTGTGTTGCTCCTGCAGTGTCCCGTGAACGATGCCCTGGCGTGTACTGCATTCTTCGGCATGACCGAACGCACCACGAAGGCGCACCTGCTGCGTGCCGTGCTCGAGTCAGTTGCGTTCCGCCTGTACCAGATCTACGAGGTGCTGCTCGACGAGGTCACCTTCCACCAAAACTTGATTCGGTCGGTTTTTGTTGTTGCAGTTTCTTGCAATGTCTGGTGGGTACATTGTGCGGTTTATGTTCGATCATGAGCTTAAAAACGGATTGGCTGTGTGCTATTGGTTACTCCACACCAATCAATCAGACTGCACTGATTATCCAAGTGCAATGCGACCAATCAGAGCTTTTATACAAGCTAACGGGGCATTCATGAAGCAGCATTTAATGACTGCGTAGCTATGTTTTTACACAACCACGCATCACTAAATACTGCTTCATGAATTCCGCTTAATGTTTTGTAACATCACTAATTACAGCTTCATGAATGCCGCTCAATGTTTTGTAACATCACTAAATACTGCTTCATGAATGCCGCTCAATGTTTTGTCATCGTTCTCTAACCTGGTCCACTGTATCGCTGCAGCTGCTGCGGTGGCGTCGCACAGAACGACTTCGTCTGTCAAACAGTCGCCACGCTCTGCCAGCGTTCCGTGCAACGCGTTCAGAACGGCCAGCTTTCAGCGGCGTTTGGCGCTGCGTATTTGGCCGGCACGGGCGTCGGTTCGTGTTCCTTTGTGGGTTTTTCTGTGAATAAGCTATTGCACAAGTTTTGTTACTCCAGTGGTTCAAGAGGGTCGCATCACTAATGAGGCCACCCCTCATCCTGCATGTGATGATGCAGAGAACCGTCCTGTAACTTGGTTGATTTTCATTGAACAATTCAGGAGCTTTCGAAAACTGTAGATCTTTTTGTTTCTATTGAACAGTTTCTACAGTTCTTTCTTGGTGAACTTCTCCAAAGTTCGACGCAATTTCTCGCGTTTCTCGCGCAGGTTTCTGGTCGCCGCTGAAAACCATCGAAGATTTCATCAGAATCGACCGCGAATTCCAACCGGAGCCACTGGACGTTCGCGCTACGGTGCAACAGACGTATGACGTCTGGAAAAAAGCGATGGAGCGAACGTTGCAGTGGTACACCGCGGAGGCTATAAACGCCGCGGATCGCGGCATTCGAAAATGAACGAGGGGCACTTTTGATTTTGAGGGTGGGAATTTATTGGACGCATACAGGCAATCCGATTCAAATTCACGATTGTTTGTCATATTATTTTCGCATTCTTGCCCGTGTACAAACAAACTGTGCAGCGTTTTATTGATTCATCGATATTGTTGGTTGCTGTGCTGACTCATTTTGCTTCGGACATATCCTTTCAAATAATTTTTGACCTCAATTGTCTTATGTTTTTGTTTGATTATCGTTTTGCTTGACTGACACGACTACTGAACTCAAGGTTGTGTGCTTCAAGTCCATTGTCACATTTCTTTTTGTTGGCGATCTTAGCTGGTGGGTGCCTTCTTTCATTGTGATTTACATTCTTTTCGATTTTGAAAGATTTTCTGTTTTATCGATTCGTTAATTCGCTGTATTTGACATTAGATTGTTTGTTATTTGTTCGATCTTACTGTGATTGCGCATTTTGCATTTGCCTCACTTTTTGTCTTGTTCGATGCCTGCTTGATTTTGTTTGTTTTTCAAACTGGCGGCGCTTGACGTAAATACTTACTGTATGTATGATCATTATTGGTGAAATTGTGCTAACTTGCCTTGAATTGGTTCTGATTTGGGCGGTTTAGTTTTTGTTAAGTTTAGTTTCAGTTATTGTTGTTGAACATATTACTGTAGCGGTGCTGGGCATACTTGTCAATTTTTGGCATTCGAATAGCGGTGCTGGGCATTATTGTCATTTTTTGGCATTCGAATGGAATAAAATTTGAGCAGTTATCAAAGGTTGTTTTTGTTGCTTGGATTCCGTGTTGCCCGACACAGCATCAACCATATCGGTTGCTGTTACAGCATGCTGACTTCGTCCAAATTTAGCAATCGCTTTTCAGCCGTACACTTCAGAAATGCAAACAGCTGATGATTGACTGCACTTGAATTTTTCACGCCGTTGAGTGGTCACTTTCAAGGTTCAAATTTTAGTTTTCACCGAAACTGCGAACAGCCAATCATGAACTTCACCGAGTTCACGCAAGAGTTTACGACGGCACGAAACTCCGCGCTGCTCGGTCAATATGACACGGCCATTGTTTATTACCAGTCTTGTATTGCGTCGATCATTCGATACATGCAGACGATCGGCAATGATCAGGCGAAGAAGAACCAGTGGACTAGGGTGCGCGTTTTCAGTTCTGTGTTTGACAACGTTTGGATTTCATGTCTTACAGTGGAATTGGCCAGTGAGTTTGTTTGGCAGATCTTTGACGCACTTAATGGTCGCAACAAAGTATACAATACAATACAGTACCAATCGTTTCTATGCAGCATGCGTTTTGCTGGTCTTATTACTGTGCGTCAAGATCAAGAATCAGGATTCTTAACACTTGAAGTTCACAACGTCCAAGATATTTTTCAGGCTCGCGAAGTGCTGCAGAAGGAGATGGACGAGGTTCGACGTATCCAGAGTGTCTTGAACGACCTGCGCACGATGCCGGTCAATGGCTCCGGTTGAGTGCCAACTGAAATTAGTTGAATTTCAGGAGATAAAACCGGACACCCGGAATGTGCAGGCGCCATTTGGCTGTGAATGGAATGTTGTTTTTTTCTGGAATGGACTCTCAAGTGTGACGTGAGAGGCGTGAACAATGGAGGACGAAGTGTTCAAGGCAGCACACTGCTAAAAGAACATTCAACAGCAGATACGATGCAGTTTGTTCGTTTAAAGCTGTCACTTTTTCGTAGATTGCTGACCTCGCGAAAGATGGAAAAACAGAATCGGAGATGCAAGAAAACACAGTAGCCCACAAATGGAGTGTCTGATTTCAATCCAGCCGATACATTTCATTCTTCTTGCTGTGCTTCCAAGTTTTGCAGGCTCTGTTTTCTGCGCATAAGGTGACTGGTTAAACGAACGCAGCGCGGATTGATGTAGCCAATCAGCGTGACCCATTTGGTTTTTTTCCCAGGCGACAGTCCAAATGACGAGGCTCCCGTTGATCCGTACGATTTCTCGCAGCTGCATTACGCCATTGAGCCACCGCATGCCGTCGATCCGGATGTTTGGCCCGCTCCGCCGCCGCCCCCTCCGTCGTCGGCCAATCAGCAGCGCAAGAGGTGCGACAACAAGCTGATTGGTGGAGTGAAGATGATTGGCTGGTGCATTTTTATGGGTGTGTGCGCGCTGATTGGTTGGTTGTTTCGAGTCAACCAATTCAGTTGTCTGATTTCAATTATTTGTTTCATCAGAGTTTTGTCTCACGCCAACTTTTTTACGGTGCCTTCAGTTCAAGCGGCCATTTCGCCAGCGCCGGCTCACGTTCGCACGCTTTCAATCGGCGCGCTGCCGCCGCTGCTGGCCAACGACTCGGTTGGGTGGCTGTGTTCAGCTTTGATTTAACGATGTAACGATGTAACGATGTAACGTTTATCTTACCAAGGTAGTGACACGATGCCGAAGCATCGAAATAGGTAATACCCGTTAGTACAAAATACAATGAAACAATCAATAACATCACGCATTCACCACCACACGAACAAAACACGATGAACTGACTAAGCTGACTGAGCTGAGGTTCTGAGAATTTGAATTTTGAACTTTTTTCAAAACAAGTTATCAATCACGAAAACTGTCACACACGACGAAACATTAACAAATAAAATAACTAGCGAGAATCAAACTCATGACTGCCCGGTCAAAACTGTTCAAAACAAAACAGATAATCCACTTCATCGACGATACGAATACGAATTCAAATTGCCGCACAATCTCAGTGCACAAGACGAAACTCGACTGGCTTCTGAAGTTTCTGACGTATTAACAAAAGAAATCCTGAAAGAACACAAAAGGATTAGCAACGGAACACCACAAACATTTTCCGACCACAAGCAGGGCAATGTTGGCAAGTTTAGAAAAAGTTGAAGTGAAAGGGGACATTGAACACAATGTAATTGTTTGTTTGTTTTTCTTTTTTCTTTTTTTAAAGCAAGAATGTTTAATGGACCTAAGATCAATTTATCAATTCGCAAAGTTTTTCTCAATGGGAAAGGAAGAGCAACGGAGAGCGGCATCCCCAGGTCCACGGAAATCAAGCCAGAAGGGAGGGGAAACGTGTCGCAATAAATTTATGGATGAGTTGAGATTCGTTTGCAATAAGCCTATTTTTGAAAGAAGAGGTTGAGGGAGCTGAGACTGTGTCTTGATTCAGACTGTTCCAGAGTTGGATGGTTCGCACGGCCCAAGCACCAGCTCTAATTGACGTCTTTACAGGCGGTGTGTTCAGTTTATGTTGATGACCTCTAGTACCAAATTCCCCTTGGTGAACCTCAAAGAAGTCTGATAGATTTAAGACATAACACTTTGCATTGATAAATTTGTAAACCATTACCAGGTCTGACACAATTCTCTTGAATACAAGTGAACTTTGCTGCAAATCAATGAGCCGCTGGGTGTATGATGTTTCAAAATTTACACCTTCGAGATACTTTGTGAAACTTCTTTGAACGGATTCCACTCTCTTCAAAAGACCTACTTGAGACGGAGACCAAACCGAATTGCAATACGAGAGCTTGGTTACAACCATCGCATTAAATAACTTCATTCTAGCTGTTGTCGATCTGGTTCTGAAACACCGTTTAATGAGGCCCGCCATGCTCTTTGATTTGCCACAAATTTCAGATACATGATCAGCGAAGGATAATCTCTCATCAATTACCACTCCAAGATCTTTGATCTTACTGACATTTTGCACGGATTTTCCACCAACAGTGTAATTGAACTTTGGGTTACGAGATGGATTCAAGTGTAAGCACACGGTTTTTTCCGCTGCAAGTTTTAGTTTATTTATTTTCAACCATTTCTCAATTGCGATCAGATCATTCTCGATCAGAATTTTATCTTCCACACTTTCAACTTCTCGGTAAATTTTGACATCATCAGCATATACCACAATATTGGAATGAGTGACACATTTCGGGAGATCGTTGACAAACAGAGCAAAAAGAATCGGACCCAGAACCGAACCTTGCGGAACCCCTGACGTTACATTCACAAATTTAGATTGAAATCCACCGACCCTGACACATTGAGTTCGATTCTCCAGATACGCTGCAATCCATTGAACGAGAACCGCATCCAGTCCTACTTCGTTTAACTTTGAGATTAATACAGCGTGTGAAACTGTGTCAAAAGCCTTCGAAACATCAAAGTAAATAACATCAACACCTATACCTTTGTCCCAGCTTAGAGTCCAATCATTCATACATTTCAGTAATTGTAGCTCAACACCGCGCCCTGGAAGAAAGCCAAATTGATTGGGTGAGAAAATGTTGTTTGTGATACAATGATTCATAATTCTGTTCTTTAGAATTCTTTCCATCACTTTACAAACGCTGGAGGTTAAAGACACCGGTCGGTAGTCTGAAAGTACACTACTTCTGCCTTTTTTGGGTATTGGACAAATAACGGCTGTTCTGAATTCCATAGGAACTTCTCCCTGGAAAAGCGAGACATTAAAAATCGCTGATAATGGTTCAGCCAAAAATGCCGACAGTTTTTTCAAAAATATGTTTGGAATTCCGTCTAACCCAGCTGCTGATTTGTTTTTTAACTTCATCAAATATTGATAAACAGTTACTTCGAAAATTTGATTAACATTTGATTTCACAGTAGTCGACCTCATAAATTTTGTTTGTACCTGATTTTCTTTTTCCAGAAACACGGATGCAAACTGTGAATTCAGTGCCTCAGCTTTATCTAGATCAGAAATGATGCATTGGCCGTTTGGCCCGCGTAGTGCGGGTAACGTTTTTTGATTTGATAACTTTCGTTTAACAAATCCCCAAAACGATTTCGGATTTGAATTTTTCAGCACTATTTTTTCGTAAGCCACTGCCGCTTTACATTTCCGCCTATTTATAAGTTTGTTTACCGCCCTCAAAGACAAAAAGTTGTTTATGTTTCTCTTCTGCTCATCTTTGTGTTTCATTCTCAAACGTTTTCGCGCAGCAAAAAGTCTTTTGAGCCCTGGTGTTAAGGTCATGACGGTTCCTAATTTATTATTTATCTTACCAATCGGGACAAACAGCTTTATTAATTTTCTGCAGATTTCAAGAAAAAGGCGGTACATTTGACCAGAATTTGAGCAAGATCGAAAAATCAAAGACCAACTTTTGCCAGCTTTCGTCTTTTTCGTACTTTCAAAGTCACGCGATGGATAAAAATCACTGAGGCATTTCTTCATTTGTCCCCATTCAGCTTTTGCAAAATTTTTGAACTGTGTTTGGTAAGACAGATTTAATTTGAAGATTAGTTGTAAGTACAATCGATTTATGATCACTCTGGAAATCAACCCCACCAAATGGCATTTCTACACAAACATCCACAACCATTTGGACACAACTGACAAAACAAAGGTCTAAAAAATTGTCTTGCCGCGTTGGCATATCTACCAATTGATGTAGGCCCACATCATTGACAGAATCTTGAAATTCTTTACTTGCTGTGGAAATTGATTTTGGCATATTACCGTTTTCACCCCATGTCAGATCCGGCAAATTAAAGTCACCAAAGAGAAATACTCCCATTCCCTTTTCAGTTAAACACTCAATTTTCTCCAAGAATAGTTTCCAATTACTAGAATTTCGACTTGGCGAACCAGGAGGACGATAAACAATTCCCAGGCAATAACTCGTTGTGTTTAGAAATAATTCTAAGGTAAACAACTCAAAATCTTCGCAACTGATCGCTAGGTCAGGAACCACAGCAGCCTTGATAGTTTTTGGAACCAGACACAAAATCCCACCTCCACGTCCGCCCCAACTTCGATCAAGTCTAAACACTTGGTGACTATCATTTTCAACCAAAAGTGAGTCCGAAACAGTGGAATCCAACCAAGTCTCAACAAACATATAAACTCTGCTCTCTCCCTCATCCAAAATTAACTGCTGGAGTGCATCCCTTCGGTTCTGGCTCAACAAGGACCTACAGTTGCAAAAGTGAAACGATAGTGTGTTCTCCCTTTCTAAAAACTTTGCAGAATTGACACTTGATTTTTTTAATAAAAAGGAGCCGCTTTCCTAATGTTGCTCAACAACAGCGCCTGCTCGAGGTCCGGCTTTCAACTCAGAATCGATCAAATCACACAGTTTGAAATCGAACGGGTCGGCGAAAAAACGGACACGGCGGTCTTGGAATTTTTCGTAGATCGCCAACGGATCTGTGTCCGATCCACGAAGCACAAACGTGCGGCCCGTTCTGCTCATTTTTTGTCGCAAGAAAGCCAACACACTGAGCACGGAATTCGAGAAGGCGTTGCATATGAGTTAAGTCAGACCTGATGTACGTCTGGTTGAACTTCGTGACGCCCTGTCGATGGAAGAGCTCGGACGCCGCTCGGCCCAGCATCAATCGTTTTGTTTGCCCGTCATCAGAACAGATCACTTTGAGTGGCCTTGCTTTGTCCGACCTGATCGCGCCCATTCGGAACACGCAGTCCACCTTTGTCGGATCGCCACCGAGTTCGTGCACCTTTTCGCGGATCGTTTTCAGCTCCGGGTTGTCCGTCTCATTTCCGCGCGCTTCGCCAACCACAGTCACCCGAGGCGTTGATTCTGGCCACTTTTCGATTACAATGTTAGCTTTTTTGGATTGCCGTTCAGCCAACTCAGTGATCGAATTTTGTTGGCCGCGAACAGACTTGTCCACGCTGTAGAGCTCAGCAGTATCGGCCGGCAAACTCCTCAAGTGCTCAGGAGGACGGCCGTATGATTCATCCGGTGCTTGTTGGATTGAGCAATTGTTTTTGATCGTCTCAACCAGCACCTGATTCTGCTGCATCAGTTTCTCCACCGTAGCCACCAAAGTTTTCACTAACCCGACAAGCGCGGCCATGTCCTCGCCTCCCATGCTACCACCGTCGTCGTCAGAATTGTTCGAATCTCTGGATGAAATGCTCACGTCGTCGCCGGTCGGAATTTCGTTAGCCCTGCTCACTTTTTCTGTGCTTTGTTCATCAGCTGTATTACTCGTTTTTTGAATTTTTTTTCTCGGGCGACGTCGGCGATCCGCTCGGCGTGAATCGCTTCGTCTTCTTGTGTGCCCGTTTGGTCATCAGCACTCGAGTGATTTATTGAACCGGCGCCACCAGGGCACCACGTTTCTATCTCAAGTTTATGGGTAAAAACCTATGGGTAAATTTCTCATGTTTTTTCGGTTCCTTTTAGTGAGCTGGGTGGTAGACAACAGTAGAGTAGAAAAACTGATAATCACTCAGTGCGGAGGCAAAATAAAACGCATGAAGTTCGCTGTTTGCGATTTCGCCAGGCGAGGTAGACGTAGAGATGTCAAGAAAAAAAAATTTCTATTTTTTTTCTTTTTTTAAAAAAAAAATTTTTTAAAAAAAATTTTTTTTTTAAATGAAAGTTGTTCAGAATTTTTCAGGGAGTCCGAATATCACCATCTGAGGAGCCACCGACTTACCATATGACCCCCACTCATATGGGAGGAGGGTGAAAATTTCAGACTTGGTTTCGGCGACCCCATTTTCCCACCGACGACATCACGTCTCGTGTTTTGCCTCTCAATTCACCTCAAATAACATGGAAACAAGTTCCACAACAAACCGGTGTGATCACGCTGACGACACGAGGCGAAACAGCAACGAGCAACCAACGAAGTTACGCTTGCAGTGGCAGACAGTGCAATTTCCACCTTTCGAGATCCTGAAAAACGATGCGTAAATGTGAGTTCTCTGCTTCTATCTCACCTTAGCGACATCGGAATTTGTTGAACTAGCCTTTGCGACGCTCAAGTACTTCAATGCGCGAGTCGATCATCACTCACCAAGGCTGAAAACAGTCGATAAATCAATCCAGAATACCACCTGCAGCGTTGAAGACTAAGTGACAAGGTAAAGTCAAAGAAAATTTTTGTTGAACTTTCGAAAAATTATGCCAAAAACGGCATTTTCAGGGCACATTAAAGAAAAAATTTCAAAAATTTTTAATAAAAAAAATAAAAAAAAATGCTCATTTTTTTTTTACTTTTTTTAAAAAAAAAAATTAAAAAAAAATTTTTTTTTTGACCCTTACATCTCTAGGTAGACGCATACCGCGGTGTGCCGCCTGGCTCGTCAGTGCGACGGATACAGGCAGAACTGCCGAAGGTGTTTTACCACAGACAGATCTTATAGTCTGGGTAAAACAACAGCGAACAAGAACGCAGAATCTCACAAAATCAACCAAGTTGTAGGATGGTTCTCTGCATTTCGGCCTGGCCAACATCATCACATGCAGAAGAGGGCTGGCCTCATCAGTGATGTGTCCCTCTTGAACCACTTGAGATAAAAAAACTTGTGCAATAGCTTATTCACAGAAAATACAACCATCAAACTGAATAAATTGAATTAATCAAGAAAAAATCCAGTAATTGTTTCTCTCACGATTCTGTCGTCGTCATCATCATCACAACGCCACTCCATTCGTCACTCTCGCACTCTGCAGGCGGTCGCCGTTCCGCCGCTGCCTCCTCGTTGGCGGCGTTGTCCGTTCCGAACTCAGCCGCCTCCATTCGCAAGTCCAATTCGCAATCGTCCGGTCTCGACAAGAAGTCGAATCGTGCGCAGTCGCTCGGCCGGGCCGCTGCTGCGGGCATCCGACAAGACTCGACGGGCAGTGCGGGTGGCCGCAAGTCTACCGCCGATAGGGATGCGGCTGCTAGCGGGGATGCAAAGGTGGGCGGGGGGGGGGGGGGGGGTGGAGGAAAACTTTTGTTACGTGGAATGGTCAGTCAGTCAGTTTTATTCTGCAGTGCTCGGCATGATACCAGAGAAGTGTAAGACACCAGGAGTAGGCAAGCCAAAATGGTGGTGCAGTTGCACCTTGTGTCCACGTCAGCAGGCTAGTTTTCGGCCACTTCCCGAACGGGGCAGCTGGTGCACTCTGCAGTATACTCAAGCGGCATCAATCGAAGAAACCGTTTTGTACAACCAATACATTGGTGTTTGGTGGAATTAGGCCCGTGGGTCGCTCTATTCTGTCCAACCAGACTTTAGCTGTTTCGAGCAGTTCGCATGTCGGTCGCGAATCTAATGGGCGCCTGAAGTCAAGGTGTTCTGAGAGGATTGCTCGTGCCAGCTTGGTGTGGTCAGTAAGAGACGACTGAAACAAAACGAACTGTCACCTAAAAGAGATTTCGGGAAGAAACTCGACTGCTTGGTGTTCCATTCAGTTCCAAGAAGATGACGAGTGCGAACGTCATTTCGATTCGACCGGCTACGACAAGGACTTGGTGGAGACGATTGAGCGCGACATTGTCAATCGACAGCCGAATGTGTACTGGTTGGTTTGATTTGCAACAAATGCCACCGTTTTATCTCAGCTCCGCACCAGTACCCGGTCTCGACCCGTTTTTTGAGTCGAAATGCAACACGAACGGAGTACGGAATGCATGCATTTTGTTCGAAACGTGAAAATAATGCAGTTTTTTTCAGGAAAGACATCGCCGGCTTGGAAGATGCGAAACGTCTGTTGCAGGAAGCCGTGATTCTGCCGATGCTGATGCCCGGCTTCTTTCGCGTATGGATAACTTGTTTTTTTTTTCAATTTTTTTGGTGTTGTGTTGACGACCTGAATGTTAGATGTGTTGGCATCCAATATTTTCAAATGGCATCCAGATTTGCCAGCTCTGATGCCATTTGGTTTCCGAGAAAAAAAACAGGAAAAAACCGTTAGAAACCACGATCACCGCTCGTAGCCTGGGTGATGGATTATTTTCGGTCGTTCGGAGGATCGAGCCCGCCGAGACGTCTATAGGCACTTAATAACAGAGAAAACTCGATGGGCACCATACACCATACTCTATACGCTTTTCTGGGTTAGGCCTGGCGCTAAAACACCGCCTGTAATGGCCAGCAACAAGCAACGCCGTCGTTTTGCAGGGCATCCGGCGGCCGTGGCGTGGCGTGTGCATGGTCGGCCCACCCGGCACCGGCAAAACGTTGCTCGCGAAGGCGGTCGCCACCGAGTGCAAAACGACGTTCTTCAACGTCAGCTCGTCGACGTTGACGTCGAAATACAGAGGCGACTCCGAGAAGCTCGTCCGATTGCTCTTTGAAATGGTCGGCGTTGCTGGAGTGTCCGGGTTTTTTGTTTTTTTTGGGTTTTTTGTGTTTTTGGGTGCTCGCGTTTTTGGGTGCTCGCGAATTATCCGTCTTTTTGCGTGTTTATAACAGGCTACCGCGTGATTCATCATTAGTCATTTTAGGGTGGTAATTTTCAAATACAAGTTATTTGAAAATTTCAAGTGTATTTCAAGTTCACTGGTGGTTCACTGTCGCGCAAAGCAAAGCGCTGCGGAACAATCAACATCACAGTTTTCCTGAGATGTCCAATGTTCTGTCACCGGCTCGCTGATTGATCCAACGCGCAAGCATCACACGTCTCTGAATTGTCTTTAAAAACCTATCCGTTGTGTTTTTGCAACGTTACAAACATTCATTTGATAAAAAAAGTTCCAAGTTCAATTTCCAAGCCCCTCTTTCCAATCGCATTTCAGGCCCGATTCTATGCGCCCTCGACGATCTTCATTGACGAGATCGACAGCATCTGCAGTCGCCGCGGCGGCGAGAGCGAACACGAGGCGTCGAGACGCGTGAAATCGGAGCTACTCATTCAAATGGACGGTTGGTGGTGGTGGATTTGATAACGGTCGATTCATGCACTCGAAATTTACAGTGGCGGCCAAAAGTTTGGAAACTCCTGCGTGCGCTTCATATCGCGCATTTTTGCGTTATTACTATGCACATAAGCCAATATTTTTGATTTTTGGAACAAACAATTGTTGTGTTCATAAACACAAAGCTAGCATGTGTTGGGGAGAGACGCACAATAAAAGCACCGCACACACACACGCGCGCATGGGGGTTTCCAAACTTTTGGCCGCCACTGTATCCGGTACCTCACGTCACGACTCATTCATGGAGCGAAACAACACAGCAATCCAGCACGTCACGTTATCTTTAGAACATGTGCTCGTTCGTGCAAGCATTCATTCATACGTGACGTGACGTGCCGGATTTTACACATACGCCGTGCATGAATTGGACATCAGTCATGTGGTTCGATCTCAGTCCAATCAGCGCACAGTTGCGCACGAAAATGAACCACATGCGACACAAATTTAACTCAACTTTCAGGCGTTTCCAACGAACAAGACGACGAGACGTGCAAGACGATCATGGTGTTGGCGGCGACCAACTTCCCGTGGGACATCGATGAGGCATTGCGCCGTAGACTCGAGAAACGCATTTTCATACCGTTGCCGGATCGTGAGTGCTTCTTGTCAGTGTTGGTTCGGTTTTTTAGAGTACTTTCAGCGTAGCGAAATCAAGGCTCAGTTTTAAACTGGTTGATGTTTACTCATGGCACAATACGGTTGCCATGGTAATGTCGTGCTAATTGTGCGTGAACAACAAAGGAGAGCTTATGACTCAGTTCAGTTCTGTTTTGTTTATGCGTTTAACAGGAGGGGACGAATGAAAAACGGCCCTTCTCCAGTTGGCTTTGAGTGCGGTATTTTCGGCAAGAAACAAGCAACAACAAACAACAATTGCGGTAAATTATGTTCGTTCTGTGTGTTCACGTCACGAATCACGCGATTCGAACTTTCAGAAGCGAGTCGTGTCGAGCTGCTCCGCCTGTGTCTGACTGATGTCGCGTTGGCCGACGACGTTTCGCTGGATGCGGTCGCCGAACAACTGGCAGGCTACTCGGGCGCTGATGTCACCAACGTTTGTCGGTACGTTCGCAATCAGATCGGAATCTGAAACGATTCGATCACCATTCGACGATTGTGTGTCATATTCTGTGCGCTTTTCTGGATTAGCCCTGGATAAAAACATCGCCTAAAATTACCGTTCGTTCGTTCGTTCGTACAGTAGTGGTGTCAAGTTTGAAATATGCTCGCTGTGGTTCTTATCAAACTCTCTAAGAAGATAACAACTTGTTCCTTTCTGATTGTTATCCAACTGAAATCTTATTTGATTTGAAAATTCTGGCATTTGAATCTGTCCTGGTGGTTGAGTGGGGGGGGGGGGGTACAATTCCGGCCCGCTAATTCCGGCCTGAAGAATTCCGGCCCGCTCATTCCGGCCCGAAGAATTCCGGCCCGAAGAATTCCGGCCCGGAGAATTCCGGCCCGGAGAATTTTCGCCAGCACGAACAATATTAAACCACACGAAGTGATTTTGGTAATAAAATAATAAAATAAAAATATCGATGTTCACATGTTACAGTGTATTTTTAATGATGTTCGTCCTGTTTGCTTTTTTTGGAAAGTGAAACCTTTTGGAAAAAAGAAACTACAAATAAATTTTTTAATTTTTTTATCATGAACAGGATTTGTGATCCTTTTACCTTATCAAAAAGGCTTGGCTTAGGATTAGGAACCTACAACAAGGCACTGCAAGCAAGTTCTAAACAAAAATAAAAATCACTTAAGAATTTATTTACCAAAAATCACTTTGTGTGGTTTAATATTGTTCTTGCTGGCGAAAATTCTCCGGGCCGGAATTCTCCGGGCCGGAATTCTCCGGGCCGGAATTCTTCGGGCCGGAATTCTTCGGGCCGGAATGAGCGGGCCGGAATTCTACGGGCCGGAATTTCGCGGGCCGGAATAGTACACGAGCCGGTTGAGTGCATCGAGCTAGTTGGTGTACCAATCAGTGAGCTCAATTTAGAAGCGTCCAATCAGCGGATTGCCTGATGCTTTACGAGCCACCCTTAAGTTGTTATTGTTGTTGTTGGAGATTTTAATCGATGCTTTCAACCAGGGCTAACCCAGAGAAGCGTACAGAACGCCATCGAGTAGGGCGCCCATCGAGTTTTCTCTGTCATTAAGTGCCTATACACCCCTGGGCGGGGCTCGATCCCCCGAACGCACAGACAAACGAGCCTAACGCGCTACCACCCAGGCCACGAGGGTGACCTGTGCAGTGTACAATTTCATTTTTTTACAGCGACGCTGCGATGATGTCGATGCGTCGACGTGTAGCCGGTCTCGATCCGGAGCAAATCCGAGCACTCCCGAAAGAGGAGATCGATCTACCGATCACCAGTGACGATTTCGACCAGGCCATTCAGAACACGTCGAAATCGGTGGCCGCTGATGATTTGGTGAAGTATGAGAAGTGGATGAGTGAGTTTGGCTCGAGTTGAATGTGGAATGTCAATTAAATGGAACACGACGCGATGAAATTGAATAGTTTTTTTTGGTGTTGTTTGTTAGGAATGATGCATGAGAAGAGTTTTTTTGCTTTTGGATTGATTCGCCGTTTTGGTAGTTTGTGGTTTCGTTTGTCGCAAAATGCCACTGTTAAGATCAGAATCGTTTTTGATTTTTAAATCACATTTGTGTTGTTGCTCATGGGGAGCGCATTCGAGTGCTGCACGGTATTTTTTCTATGTTTGGTTGTTTCACGGATTCCACGAAGTCTCAACATAGTCTCAAGAGTTGTTTTGCTCATCTCGCAGTGTGGTTATTTTTGTATAGTTCACTTATCTGGTTAATTGTCGATGTTTTGGAGTTCCATGTCGTGTTCGTTTTATTTGCACGATTGGTGAATAACGCACAGACGATGTGTCCTCCTTTCCACTGTATTTTTAGAAAATTGCATTTACAAGTTTCATGATTTCGTCATAGCGGTTTTTCAGAATATGTCGAGCTCTTTTATGTTTTTTTTTGTTTTTGCAACTTTCATTCCTTCTGTTTGACCATCCATGCTTTAATCAGATTCCGAAACGTACGCTTTGCGGTTGTGCTTTTATTTCATTTTCTTTTTTTTTTAATTTTCCGTCATTATGTTTGTTGCGAACTAGCCGAACTATGCGAAAAGTTTGCGTTGGCAATAGTTTTTATTCGTGTGACCGGTTTCGGGGATTCCAGATCATCTGAATTGTTTTTTTTCTGAAAGATTTCTGGCGATAATTTTGATAGCTTGAAATTGGTATCGCTGTATTTTTAGCATCTGATATAATTTTCCGCATTATAATTTGAGTTTGCGGCTTTTTTTATTTTCTGGATGTGTGATAAAATCGTAAAGCTGAAGACAGTTTGGTCGCTCTGGTCTGGAAGTAACAAAAATGGTTGAAATCCACGAGGCTACCTACAATACTGGTGATGCACTTTGCTTGATGATTTCAGTGTAGTATCTGCTTTGTTTTTTCGTACAAATTCTGCACCAGTTTCATTCAAAAAGCCCAAAAAATGGCAAGCACTGAAACAAAACCGATGGAGCAAACACCGCCGCCGGCCAATCCGATCGCGAAGAAACTGGATCGCATTTTGAACAGCAAAATTGAGACCGATTCGGTGAGCTGAAACAACACGACCGTGTAAAATACGTGATCTCACAAGAACACGGGTTACTGGTTGACTGTCAAAGGGCTTATGCGTTGCGAATTACTGCGCGCATGTGTAGACTTTAGCATGCTTGACGCGGGAATTCAAAATTGCTGAAATGACTCTTGAGTCCCTGAGCTACGAGCGCGTCACTTTGGCAATTTTGAATTGCCGACTCACTCGACTATAAGAACGCAAACGCATTTGAGTCCCGGAACCAAAACGATGTGATGGTTTCATATATTGCTCATCCCCTGCTTCGGTTTTCTGCTTGCAGTCGAGTGTGGCGTTGACACGTTTGTTTCAATTGTTTCAATATTCCACAGGAAATGATCCTTGCATTGGAGTCCGTTTCGAGTATCATCCCGGAGAACAGCGTTCAGAATCGTCGCAACTTGCGGCGTCACATCGAGACGAGAACCGTCGAATCGCATCTGCAGTTCTTGGAGAAGTTCAAGACCTTGAAACAGGTTCGTTGAAAAATTGGACGGTACTTTCTGGTGCATTTTATTATCCATGTCACGAAGGTCGCAATAAAAAATGGTTCGTACATTGGCTATTCAAAGCGCTGATTGGTTTGTTGCACAGCGTGTAATGCAACCAGTAATCAGATCGCATAAAGGCGCGTTTAGCAATTAGTTTTTTGTGCGTACGCACGGACACGACACGTAAAAAATGGCCACGCGATTTAGAAATCGTGTCGTGTGTGCTATCTTAATGCATTACGGACGCGATTAGTTTGCGCACGGGATTTAGAACGACGTTTGTGCGTACGGACGAAAAACTAAATGGTGTTTCCGCCTTAAGAAATTCTGTTTTATATGTGTGTGCTTCATGATTTACGACGTGTTCAGCTGAGAGCACCGCAGTAAGTTCGGCAATTGCGTAAAAAAAAGCGTTCAACTAATTTTTCGTCAAGAATCTTGACACGGTGGCGGGCGAGGTGAACGCGATGCACGACTGTTGCACGGGCATGACCGAGCGACTGAGGGCGACCAAGGAGCAGACGAGGGATCTCATCAATCAGACCACACGTCTACAGGCCGATAGGTGACCCGGCTTCATTTGTGGGCGATCCGTTGTCATAACGGCACGATGTCACTGTTTGTTGTTGTTGTTTGTTGTTCATCGCCCATGGTGGGAAAGCTAGTGACGCAATTTGGCCGATCGCGCGGGCTCTTGTCGGGTGCGGACACGCTGTGTGGAAGCTGCGTCGTTGTCCGCTTGTCGTCGTCGTCGATGTGCAGCCTTTCCGTTTCGCCACTTCAACTACGGAGTTCCCCCGAAGATACCGGTCGATCCGGTGGTCAAATACGAGGCCAGTTGAGCGGCAGTTTTAGTGGTGTTCCCGAAACCGGAAGGTACCAAACGCCAGTTCGTTAATGGGCAAGTGGAGATGTTTTAGCAGTTATGGTTGATTAATTCCAGTCCACCATTAAAATCAATAGACCAATCAATCAACAAGTAGTCCATGCAAAAAAGGTGAGCGTTCATTTTACTGATTTCAAAGAAAAAAAAACTCACGTTGTTCCAGTGCCCGACTCGAGAAACGTGCCGAGCTTGTGGATGCCTTCCTGCGCAAGTTCACGTTGACGGAGGCGGAGAGGCACGCCCTGAACGCAGAGCCGCCCCCCGCTGGCCAACAGCACACCGCACCGCCGATTTCAGCGGCGTTCTTTCCGGCGCTCGCCAGGGTCCGCCAGATCCACGCCGACTGCAAGGAACTGCTCGCGCATCAGCAGAATGTCGCTGCGTTAGTGTTGCGTTGCTATTGCTGCTTGTTGATGTCGGGATTGCTGCGTGTTTTTCAGATGATGTTGTTGTTGTTGTTGTTGTTGTTGGGGATTTTAGGCGACGTTTTTCGCAACGGCTAACCCAGACAAGCGTACAGAACGCCGTCGAGTAGGGTGCCATTAAGTGCCCATACACCCCGTCGGCGGGGCTCGATCCCCCGAACGCGCAGACAAGAGTCTAACGCGCTACCACCAGGCCGCTAGCGGTGGGTGACATTTGAGTTGGAGTGTGCTGCTGATTGGATGCTATTTGATTTGAACGGGAGTGTGGCGTGTGGTGATTAGTCATGGCGATTGATTGTTAGATGATGCGGACAGGCAAATCAGCTGGCCACATTTGGATTATAGTGCCAATTCAAAATCGACAACGGTTGTTTTGCGTCTTGTGTTTTTTTTCACGACTGATCGGCTTTCTGTGCCAAACTGATGGTCTGCAGTGTCGTCTATATCATGCGGATGCGCGAGCGAGCGCCAGCGAGCGGACAGCGCATCACGCATTATATGGCTGAATATTCCCTCGCGCGCTTTTTTCAAATTTGCTCGCTGCGTCCAGCGAGCATAGTATAAGCCACAAACTTGGTTCTGTGCACACGAAACGAACACCCAAAGTTGTGCTTGGAGCCGCGAAAAAATTTTTATCCGACTATTTTTCATACGCTGTAGACACGAAAAACCTATTCTGAAATTTATGTTACTTATTTTCCTTGGTATTTTTTTTTCTGGTATGTAATCAACATGTGTTCGCCCTTTAAATTTTTACCTGCGACACTTTCGCAGTCGAACAAAAATGTTCCCTGGGGTAATTCCACCCGGAGATTTTGAAAATTGGGTTAATTTTTTACCCAGACCCTGTTTTTGGGTAAAAAATTGGGCATTTTTAATTGTTGGGAGGGTTTTCACCTGGTTTTAAGTGTTCGCCCTTTCAGTTTTTAGCTGGGACACTTTCACAGTTGAACAAAATTTTTTCCTAGGGTAATTTCATCCGTAGATTCTGAAAATTTAGTTTATTTTTTTGCCCGGGCATTTTTTGGGGTCAAAATTGTGCATTTTTTAAAGTTGGTAGCATTTTGACTGGGTATCAGTTTTTCACTCTTACAAATTTTGTCTGAGCTACGAAAAATAAGAGAAATGTTTAGTCCGTAGGAATTCAATGCGCTGATCACGGATTTCGGGTTAGTTTTCTTACGTGAGCAACTCTAGATGCCGAATCGTGACGATATCGGGCGAATCGGCCGTGGAAATCGGCGAAATCGGTCCACGAACGAAAAACAAGAAAAGGGTGTTTTCCAGGGTAATTCAATGCGCCGATCACGAATTTTAAGTTAGTTTTCTTACGTGAGCAACTCTAGATGCTGAATCGTGACGATTTCGGGCGAATCGGCCGTGGAAATCGGCGAAATCGGTCCAGGAACGAAAAACAAGAAAAAAGTGTTTTCCAGGGTAATTCAATGCGCTGATCACGAATTTTGGGTTAGTTTTCTTACGTGAGCAACTCTAGATGCTGAATCGTGACGATTTCGGGCGAATCAGCCGTGGAAGTTGGCGAAATCGGTCCAGGAACGAAAAACAAGAAAAGAGTGTTTTCTAGGGTAATTCAATCCGCTGATCACGGATTTTGGGTTAGTTTTCTTACATGAGCAACTCTAGATGCTGAATCGTGACGATTTCGGGCGAATCGGCCGTGGAAATCGGCGAAATCGGTCCAGGAACGAAAAACAAGAAAAAAGTGTTTTCCAGGGTAATTCAATGCGCTGATCACAAATTTTGGGTTAGTTTTCTTACGTGAGCAATTCTAGATGCTGAATCGTGACGATTTCGGGCGAGTCGGCCGTGGAAATTGGCGAAATCGGTCCAGGAACAAAAAACAAGAAAAGGGGGTTTTCCAGGGTAATTCAATGCGCTGATCACGAATTTTGGAATAGTTTTCTTACGTGAACAACTCTAGATGCTGAATCGTGACGATTTCGGGCGAATCGGCCGTGGAAGTTGGCGAAATCGGTCCAGGAACGAAAAACAAGAAAAGGGTGTTTTCCAGGGTAATTCAATGCGCTGATCACGAATTTTGGGTTAGTTTTCTTACGTGAGCAACTCTAGATGCTGAATCGTGACGATTTCGGGCGAATCGGCCGTGGAAGTTGGCGAAATCGGTCTAGAAACGAGAAACAAGAAAAGGTTGTTTTCCAGGGTAATTCAATGCGCTGATCACAAATTTTGGGTTAGTTTTTTTTATGTGAGCAACTCTGGATGCTGAATCGTGACGATTTCGGGCGAATCGGCCGTTGAAGTTAGCGAAATCGTTCTAGAAACGAAAAACAAGAAAAGGTTGTTTTCCAGAGTAATTCAATGCACTGATCCCGGATTTTGGGTTGGTTTTTTGTGAGCAACTCTAGATACTGAATCGTAACGATTTCGAGCGAATCGGCCGTAGAAATAGCATAGGCGAAATCGGCCCAAAAAACGAAAAATGAAAACTCTGAGGTATCCGGGGTTTAGAAGAATGTGTGACCAACGAGATGTGAATTTGGTTCGACCTTCGGGACTTATTTAAAAGTCAGAATATTATCTAAAAATGCGGGAGACGCATATAAAAGGAGGAATATGGCTTTGTCTAAGCAGTGAGAGACTTGGCTCGACAACTCTTTTCAAGTCTCTGATGTGGTACACACGGATACAAGTACATAAGAGCCATATTTTTGCGCCGTTTATTCACTATTTCGGTTGCACATGTATAATCTTTTCGTACGAAGGAGGCTTAGTAATGTTGAATGATGTGTGGAAAAGCCGCACACTGAAAAAATGTTTCGCGCCAGAGCGTAGTTCGAATATGAATTGAAATAAATTTTGTTTAGTGAAAAAACATTCTGACTGGTTTTTTCTCAATTTCTTGCACGAATCTGTCGTCAGAATACGTTAAGTTTTTGCTCATTTAAAATTGCCGCGCAGCCATGAAACATTTTCTCTATCTGTGCGTGCAAACGCATATTGGGTCACGATTAATAAGAAAGATAATACTTTGTAGACAATTAAAACTTTTGCGGTATTTCGGGCATTTAGCGACCACTAAAACCACTAAAACAACGATCAGACTTCAGATCGCTGATACTGGTTTGCCCAGGACAAAGTGTATCGCAGAGGCATTGGGGAACGCAAGGTCTCCTTCTGTGGCAAAGGCAAGGACTCACGGGACAGACAGTTTATCCTGCCACTAGAGTTTGGTAAAAAGGCTGAAAATCAACGGAAGATAACACCTTTTTGTCACTGATGCTGGTGTGTACACAGCGATGCGTACGTTAGCAACGATAAAACCACATGAAACAATGTTTTGCAGTCTCTGATTTTTTTGTTTTTGCACAGAATTTACAGATTCTTGATTTACACAAGTTCTGCACAGAATTTGCACAGAATTTCGCACATGATGTGATTTCGGACTAAACTGGAAAGGACAGTTAAAAAATGATTTTAAAACTTTTTACACTTTTCAGTAAAACAAACGCGGCGCAAAAATATAGCTTTTATGTACTTGTATCCGTGTGTACCACATCAGAGACTTGAAAAGAGTTGTCGAGCCAAGTCTCTCACTGCTTAGACAAAGCCATATTCCTCCTTTTATATGCGTCTCCCGCATTTTTAGATAATACGCTGGTGATGGTTGGTTGGGGAGGGGGGAGGGCTGGTTGATGATTGGTTGGGGGGAAGGGGGTGGAGCTGGTTGATGGTTAGTTGGGGAGGGGGGGGGGGGAGTGCTGGTTGATGATTGGTTGGGGAGGGAGCTGGTTGATGATTGGGGGGGAGGGGGATGGGGTTGGTGATGGTTGATTGGGGGAGGGGTGGGGCTGGTTGATGATTGGTTGGGGGAAGGGGTGAAACTGGTTGACGATTGGTTGAGGGAGGGAGCTGGTTGATGGTTGGGTGCATTTGAAATACCGCTGAGATATGATATGAAGATGGAAATCGAGTAGCTCTAATGGAAATCTAGCAAGAAATCTTGCTCGTCTTTGTTTTCAGTGGTAAAACAGCACACGCCCGGCGTGCTGACGCAAATCACGGACGCTATATGTCGGCCGTTCAAGGTGAACAAATAAATGCTGACATATTTTCGGTTCTTTTTTGCTTTTTACGCAAGGGATCTTTAAAGATCGAGCCCGCCGAGGGGTGTATAGGCACTTAGTGACAGAGAAAACTCGATGGGCGCCCCACTCATTGGCATTCTGTACGCTTCTCTGGGCACATTAGCCCTGGCTAAAAACATCGCCTAAAAATCTCAACAACAACAACAACAACAACAACAACAAAGATAAATCAAAATCAGTTCGTTCTCCCAGATCCGTGTGGAGCAGTGTCTGTCGGCGGAGAACGGCCCGGTCGTGCTGTATCGACTGTGGAATCTGTTCGCGTTCTACGGCTCAACAATGCAGTCAGTGAACGGGCATTCATGAAGTACTATTTAGTGACGCGCAGCTGCGTTAAAACATAGCTACGCGGTCATTAAATACTGCTTCATGAATGCCCCTTTACAAATCAGTTTTCACTTTTCGCGTGAAGCAACTGTGAAAGTAAGATGTCTGAAAAATAGGGAAAAAGTTGTTGTGAATTGTCCAGGTCGAATCTAACTGAAGAGTCGTCACTGTTGCGCACGATCGGTGAACTGCAGGAGCTGACGGCGAATCTGTTCTCGAGCAGTTTGAACAGCAACGTACAGCGGTTGCTTGCGAAGGTAAAGGGGCATTCATGAAGCAGTATTCAGTGACCGCGGAGCGATGTGTTAACACAGCTACGCGTCACTAAATACTGTTTCATGATTCATGAATGCCGCTTAACAGTGACAGAGAGATACACTTTTGTGGCATCGCATTGGAAATAATGGACAGATGCTGAAAGTTGAGTAGCCCAGTACAGGTGGCTGAGAGCTACTGGAGGTGACGGGCCAGGTGGGGCCGGCGAGTGGCTGAGTGGATAGCACTTGGGACTTCCAATCGGAAGGCCCGGGTTCGAACCCGCTCGTGACCACTCGGCTGCCCCGGGTTGCGTGGGGCTTAATGGTTCGGCAGCATAAACGTCGGCTTTCTTGATTCACAAGATTGCTGTTCCGGTGGCGAGGAACTTAATGACATCGCGCCCATGCATACCAGCGCAGCTTGCCCAACGCCCACTTCTATAGCAGAAAACTGCTTTTAACGTCGCAGCCCATGTGGTGGACAATAAAAAAATTGCGACACTGCCTTTCCCCAAGGGCGTTGGGTGAGGATAAAAAGGGGGCAACAAACAACAACAACAACAACGGGCCAGGTGGCACGTGGTACCGCGAAATGCGTCTTCATGGCAAAACGGCGAACAGTGAACTGTAATGCAATGTCCTGTGATGCAGTCAATCAATGCTGAATGTGGACAAAATCATTTCATCCAGTTCATAAACAACCAGTTCTGTGAACACGATCACTTTCTGTGAACTGCACAGATCACCGGACCAGACGACAACCTGCAGGTCTCCCCGGGCGTTCACCAATTGCTGCTGTTGCTGCGCGATGTGCTGCAGTCGCACGACGCCACCATGGCGAACGTCGCTGATAAACAGCAGAACTTTGCAAAGGTGGCGTTGTTGTCTCAAATGATCCCACAGCCAACGCTGAAACGGCATTCATGAAGTAGTATTTCGTGACGCGTAGCTGTGTTGGAACATGAATCTTGCGTACTGAATGCCGCTTTATTGTTCGCAATCGTAATCGGTGATTCATTGAGTTCTGTCGGATTTTTTGCGGTTTCAGATTTTCTCCACCGTGCTCGACCCTCTACAGCAAGGCATCACGCTCAGTGCAACACATTTGACACCCGTTCAGGTAAATAATAAACCCGAGAACGATGATTTAGGCACTTAGCTGCTTAATACTGTGTGCATGGGTCGTGGCCAAGTGTTAGACCAAAAAAACGTTGATCAATCACCGTTTCACACATCTTTTCGTGTCTTTTTCTCTGCCAGATTGCCGTGTACACAATCAACTGTTTGGCGGCAGTCCAGTCGCTGCTCAGTCTGTATCCGTACACGGAGCAACGCTTGGAGATGATTTCGGCGCAGGTCGGTGTGTGTGGCGCTTTAGCACCGTGGAATGATGCGCTCAAACGCGTTTTGAAACAACGAGCTGATTGGTTGATTTCGAACTGTGTGCGATGGTTGCTTATTTGTGCATAATGCCTTGAGCGCTCGCTCGGCATGTTTTCTGAGAAACACCGACGTGTGATGACGATGAAACCAGTGGAAATGTTTCGTTTCAGTTTTTAGACCGCAGTTTCATTGCAGATTGAGGCGCAGCAAGACGTGCTCGTCAGCGAACAGGCCGGCTATCTACTGCATCGCGCTGGCATGCACCACGTCTACACCGTCGCACTCAGGCATGATCCCGCGAAAATGGTTAGCGTCTGGAAAAGATTCTAAATGCCTGTTTGTTGTGTCTACCGTCTGCCTTGTTTGTGCCGAAAATTGTGTGGAAAATCTGGCTTGAAAGTGATCTTGACACACAATCGCTGATTGGGGCGAAGAAGTTTTGCTGTTTTCTTTTGTGTTTCCAGGGTGCCTTATCAAGCCTGCCCGATATGGATGATGCGTGCATGCGAATATGGATGGTGGGTCGTGCGGCATTCATGCGTGATGTAATTTTATTTACTTTTCGAGAATTTTTTACACAATTTCAGGAGAAATTCGACCTGGTACTGGCGAAACCGGACAGCTATCTGCTGTTTGAATGCTCGCTGTTATCATCGATGAAGATCAGGTGCGTTTGACTGAAAAAAAGTGCAAAAATGCTGCTCGCATTACGTGCGCTTTTGGAGTTCAATCTACTGATTGGCCAATGAGAATGTAGATTAAAACAAACCAATGGTGCATTCAGTGTAGAAATTGTCATTTTCACATTTAACAAAACCGACTGCATTCGCCGCACTAGAAATGTGACATGAATACGACGACGTATTTCAAAGTTTATCGTTCTCGTTTCGTGCTCATGCACTTTCTGTGCAGAGAGGCCGTGCGACGTCGTTCGATGGAGGTGATCTGCGAGGCGTATGCGCTCGTGCTGGCGCAGGTGCGGGACGGACGCAACGCCTATGCACACATTCCCATGAAATCATTGGAGCAGGTTGGCGAGCCTCGCAAAGTCTTGTTGAACGTCAGCAAATTTTTGTTCTGCAAATTCAGCTTATTCACATGTTTTTTCTCTTGTTCCAGGTTAGCGAACTGTTGATATGATCGTTCTCGGTTTGTTGTTGTGATGTGCAGGTTTTCATTTGTCTTTGGGTTTTTTCGTCGGTCAAGGCCTGTGATATGTATTGTTTTGCTTTTGTATTGGGCTGCCAATATTTTTTTGTCGCAATGTGGTATCTCATTTTGTCTTTGTAATAAATGGGAAGTGGAAGTGGAACATAAAAAGAACTTGTTTTTTTTGCGTTGCTAAACTGAACAAGGTATGAAAGCGTGGATGGGAAACTTTGGAAAAATTATTAGCCCCGTTACGCTACTGATTGTCATGTCACATAAAAAATGTACAGTCATTTTTTTGGTGGTTTCAAACGCAGTCAGTGGTGTCAGTACGACCGATTAAAAACTTGTTTGCTGTTTTTTTTATATTTGACACGAAAAAAATCTGCACACGAACAACATCGATATTTTGTGGAAGATTGGTAATTTTTGCATATTTTCGGAATATTCATTGAAATTGATATTTTTGACAAATGATCAGATGCTATCTGTTGTGCTCAAGAAAACTCGCGTCGAAAGACCGCAAAAGAACTGTGATTGGCAGAAGAAATGTGATGTCTGCGAAATTATGGCCACCGAAAAAGGCGCACCATCACTGTGTGCGTGTTTTCACGGACGTGCGTGTGCGCATGCGAAAACGTGACAGCCGATGATGGATGGACAGAATATGCGACACACATGTAGCATGCAAAAACGCGATCTCCGTTGTTCAAAAACTGTAGTTTGTAAAAGCCTGTATGCGACACAAATTATACGTAATGCAATGGAAGTTCTTGGCAAGTTTCAGTCGATATAGCGACTGTTTTACGAATGTCTGTCATGATTTCGTTTCTCATCATCGGGCTTTATTCAATGAAAAATCACCGACGTTCCGAAGGTTTTCCCATGATTTTTTTATGCGTCGTTTTCTGCTGTTTCACTTCAGTTTTTCTGCGTGTCGCTTACAAAATCGGTTAAATTATAAATTACAGAACTTTGAGCGAATTAAGAGAACAGCTGGAATTGTTCGCTAACGTTGATAATCGAATGACAGAAAATGCAACTGGTTTACCGTGGCTGTGTTTCTACACCGTTTCAGATGTCGTAAAAACAGCACCGGGTTTGTCCGCCATGACAAAACCACTGAAGCGTCGGTCAGCACTCGACTGTCTGCGGTAATGACATGGGCAGAGGTTTGAAAAGCATCATCTGCATTGGTTGTTTCATCGGATACACAATGCTGGCCGGTGAGTTGATTAATTGATTGATTGATTGATTGATTTCTATGATTGAGAGCTTCGTTGAGACATTCATTGACTGATTTTAATAAAAGTTTTTGCACACATTTTGCTTCAACTTTCAAACACGCAAACTGGGCCCGCTGCGAATTCATGCACTGAACCTGGTCGTTCATCCCAGCAAGTCTCAGTCAATTTGCAGTACGCAAAACATAAAATTTTGTCTTTGCGAGTGTCAAAAATGTGATTCTTGTCTTTCAGCACTTTTGTTCTGTGAACTCGAACGAAGCAGCACGCCCACCGATTCAGCCAACAAATTAGCTCATCTGGTCATGGCCGCACAAAACCGAACTAATCGCCTTATTGAAACCATCTGCCCCTCAGCAGATAACGAATCGAATAAAGCCGATGATCAGATTGTTGAGATAATGGCAAATGGAACCGCAAATGCGTCGCGAAACTGCTTTGAAACCGCAGAACGGTTACTCCGTGAATATGCAACGGAGATTGCAAGGATACTCGAAAACGAGAACAATCGGAAGCACATCAACGGAATGATCGTGGCGTCTGAAAACTCAGAAATGGCGATCAGTTACTGGCAGATGCTGATTCAGCATGTTTTGGCTGTCGCCACCATACAACGGTCTAGGCTGCGCTTGAAAGCTCGGCTGTCCCGTGTGCTCACGATTCCATTTGCTTTTGGTGAGAGATTTTTTTGACTTCTATGCAGCCGCTACTGTTGGCTGAATTGACATTTAGAGTGACACTATGATTGGTTCTGAAACAGTGCTATTCTTGTTTCACAAACACTTCAATCCAATGCACGCTGTTTAACAGCCAACCACAATGTCACTCAGGTATGACCTATTTTTTCGAACGTGTACCACTGAAATGACAAACGAGCGTTTTTAAAGCAAATGACGTCATTTTAGTCCGGACACGTTTGAATAAATCCAGAATACCTTCGCGACAGTGTAAATCGGAGTTTCCTGCTTTTCGTAAATACAGAGCGTTCTGGTGGACGGAATAACAAGCACTTTTGCCAGTTTTCCAGGCGGCATCATTCTATTCCTGCTGATCGTTTACAACGTCGGCTGTCTATTACACCAATTATTGGCCGAGTCTTGTCGCGACGTGTCGAAGCACCGCAATCACGCAGCGTCAAAGACGTCTGCCATCCATCACACAACAATCGCCATGGTGCTCGAGCCGATCTTCCGACTGGCCGCTGAGAATAAACAGCCAATGAGCGCGCAGATCCGACAGCTCCGATGGGCCTCGTTCTTGGTGTGCTACGTCGCCGCGTGCACGCTGCTCTACCACTTTCTACTGAAACGCCACTCCACGCACGCCAACCACTCGGCGTGGACGGACTCGATTTACTTCGTCGTCGGTTGCTTTCTCCGGATCACTGAAGTCGAGGAGTTTCATGCGCCGGATGGAAATGATGATTATTCGTTCAATGTTGCGCTGCTCTTCAATCATGTTGCGTTGTTTGGTGTTCTCGTGATCGTGGCTGCCGGCATACGAGAGCAGCTGTTCGCTGAGAAAGTGGAGGTCGCGCGGAAGCAACTGTGCGAGATCGGCAGATTGATCGCTGATAAGGTGCCCGGTTAGTGTGGTTGTTGTCTGTTTTTATTGTCATTCAGTATTTCATCATTGGTCAATCATTAAAAGAGCATCTGTCATATTCCATGGGGCATCTCTTGTGGTGACTGCGAATCGAACACACGTGCAACAAGCTCCGTGCAAGTTTGGTGCAACAGCAGTCTACATCAACTATTTCACCTGCCCATGGGCGCAATTTTGTCTCGACAGGAATACAACTCAACTTCAAATCAACCGTTTTTTTCAGAGACCCTCAACCAACAGACGCAAACGAGCGCCTTATTAGACTATCAGCACCTCTCAATCGAGTGCCCTGAGCCCCGCCGCCAATCATTTCCAGCCAATCACCACAGCGCACGCAAATCCGGACACGCCCCACAGCACCTTCAAAAGCAGCAGCAGCCCGTCAATCAACCGCGAAAGGTCACCCTGAACAAGTCGATTATTGGTGCCTCCTCGACGTCGCCGTCGTTGTTGCAACCGAACACTCGAAAAGCCACGCAGAACAAACAACGTTGGCTGAAACTGCGCTCAAAGTTGACCGAAAGCAGCAGTCGCAATGACGTTGTGCATGCCAGTTCAGCGTGTTCATTGCCGCGGACGGCTGATGTTTCACCGGAGCCAGAAGAGCAACGTTCGACGCCGAGTCAAAGTGCGAGTCGTGGCTCGTCGGGCGCGAAATCGACCAATTCCAGCATCAGGCAACAGGCGATTTCGCTTGCGTCGTTGCCAGAATGATAGGGGTGTTTTTTTGAAATTTCTACAGGGTGGCGCAAAATTGCGTCCACTGTTCACTACTTACGCGCCACCCTGTACCTACCGGGGTGTGTCACACTCATGATCTGATATCTCGAATCACTCGCGATTCTAGTTCTGGTTACCTTCCTTTCTTATGTTCGGTTCGGAGGACCGCAGAATAAAACATTTGATGATCAGCCAAACTGCATTGTGTGTGTATGTTTTTTCACGATAGAATCCAGATCGCGCCAATCATGAACGCAGCAAAGCAGACCGCATTCCACAGTGTGTTCACGGCGGCCAGTATCTCCAGCCAATCAGCGTTCTGCGTTTCGTTTTCCGTCGTTCTACATGTCGCCATACAAAGGTTGACCGACTGCGCCTTCACGTACAGCCAGTGCGGTGGGGGCAGCGTGTGTCGGCGGCGTTTCAGGACGCTCAGCACGGCGCAGAGCAGAACGCTGGCGAAAATGCTCGCCAACGACAGAATCAGGCAGAACTCGTAGAAACCGTCTGAAAAATGCGCAACTGTTTTTTTGGTGAAATTGAGAGCGAAAAACTGTGCTGGAGTTTTCACGGACAAATGAAACTTACAGAACTTTGAGCGCACTTTCTGCACCACGAACGACTCGTCGGCATGTGCCGTGAGCGCGCTCTGTACGACGAACAATATCAGCAGGGCAACCAGTTTCACCATGATCTGTGTGCGTGTGTGAAATCAGATCGATAAGATTACCAGAAACACATCAGTTGTTGTTGTTTGTGGTAGTGTTGTTGTTGTTGAGGATCTTCGGCGATGTTTTCAACCAACCCAGAAAAGCGCACAGAACGCCTTCGAGTAGGGTGCCCATTGAGTTTTCTCTCTCATTAAGTGCCTATACACCTCTCGGCTGGGCTTGATAAGTTTAGTTGCACATTCATAATCCCGATGGAATAGCCGTGTTCTGTTCAGTGAAATCCAGCAGACCTGCGACAAGATTGGACTGACAAATGGCGCTAGAAAGAACACCACCAACGCAGCGACGTAAACCGGAATCGTTGGCGACGTCGCTCGTACGGTCGCGGCAATCGTGAGACAGATGTGCACGTTTTGAATGCTGCAGTGTTTTGAATTATCGTGATGCTTTTGGAGAGCAATACAATTGAGAAACCACCGTTCGTTCGTTGAAAACTTCAAATCCGAATCAAGAAGATTCAGCCCAATCAACACGTCCTGATTCAAATGCCTTCCAGTTCGAAATGCAACTGTTCATCGATCATACTTCCAGCTATCATCGTCTTTCACAGCGCTGATTTGTTGTCCGGCGACCACCACATGCCGGGCCACTTCGTCGCCAAGCAAAAATGACTCTGGTTGAGAATTTTTTTTTGAAAAAAATGTTTTGTTTTCACTTTCGTTGAATAAATTCTGGTGCAACCATTGAAAACAAAGTTGCTAACAAAGTTGCCACTGAAATTCAGAATCGTTGTACGATCTAGCAGGGAAGTTTGTTTTAGTAGCCACGGTTTACTGCAACGTGTTTGCTCTTTGGTACTCCAGTGGTACATGTAACAATGACGTGTACTTTGTGCCAAGTCGGTGTTCACTTTGATTGCGCCTGCCGCTCGACCAAAAGGCTCCAACGTCAAACAGCACGCGTCTTTGATCTGTGTTTTTCCATCTGTTCACCAACGTGTCAGCAGAACGCACGGTTATCTATTTCAAAAGATAGAGAAAAAATCGATTGCCTCAAAAAAACTCACTGATTCTTGTTTCTCGCACGTCATCACATAGAGAAAACCAACGGTCATTGCAATGGTGCCGTCGGATGAAGCTTGAACGCGGAGGTGGTTGCTGAACCACGAATACGAAAACCATGAATACAATGGGCTTTCGTCAAGTCTGTGACAATGCAGCATGTGTTCAAAGTTTTTGTAAGATTGAAAACGGTAAAATCTAAAAAAAACACAATCTATCAGTATCTGTAATACTGCCACTAAAATGTGACAACATTTCACTATTCAGGAATTTAACTCTTGAATGCTTCTGTCTCTAGTCGATACAACCAATCAGCCACTCGTCCCATTCGAATGTAACCAAGCACAAAGCAGCAGCTGTCTACCTTGCATCGTGAAATGCGGGGGTCCACAAAATCGGCTCCATGGTGGAGTATTTCTGCGTTTGCACCCAATCGTTTGGAATTATCACTTTACGTTTGCTCATCCATTTTGCCGGCTCCCATACAAAATGAATATCTTTCCATTTCTAGAGTCAGGTAAAAATGCTATTGTTTGCGTTTCTAGTTTTGCAAAAATGTTTTTCAAACCGTTGCGTTCAAATTGACAAAGGATTACCAAAATGTAACTGCCGGACACGCTGTAATAGTTGAGTGCGAGGTGCTTTTTGCTTTCATGCTGAAAATGTGACTTTTTTTCTCAAAGCTTTTCATGACATTTGTTCCATCACATGTATTCTTTGATACGTAAAGCGGCATTCATGAAGCAATATCTAGTGACGCGTAGCTGTGTGAAAACGTAGCGACGTGGTGGTCACTAAATACTGCTTCATGAATGCGCCTTAACGTCAAATGCAACCAATCCGCGTGTATTCTTATCCTCGACAAAAAACGGCCTCCTAAAACTTTGTGCACCTTTCTGACATGATAAATGGTGATATTGGTGAAGTTCACAGCGATCACAGCGTCGTGTGGGCGGATGATCGCAAACGGTGTTGCCGCTGATTCGTTGCGTTTCGAAGTCGCGTCTTTCTCAACGGCGTTCGAGTACAAATGACGCAAGAGGCAGTTTTCGCCGGGCAGTAGCAGCTTTGTGCTTGCTGGAATTTTCAAGAACATGTGCTAAATTTGCGCATTTACGGTCATACATTACATGAAGTTCGCTGTTTGCGGTTTCGCCAGGTAGACGCATACCGCGGTGCTCGCTGGCTCGTCAGTGCGACGGACACCAGGCAGAACTGTCGAAGGTGTTTTACCGCAGACAGATCTGATAGTCTGGCTAAAACATCAGCGAACCTAAGTAGTAAAATAACAACCATGATCACGAAGCGTCAATTGTGAGACTGGGCCGCTTTCGACCTATACAGACTCTGCGCAACATGAAATCTTCCCCAACCTGAATGGGGAAATTCTTGATCACAATCGGTGGTCACGTCGAAATACTCGGCATCCGCATAAAAATTGCTGCTTGATGCTGACGAACAGCAGTGGAACGTGGTACAAAGCAGAAAAAGGCCGAAAACACCAGCGCAGTTCTGTTGAAACTGGAGCGTTGGAAACAAAATCATTCTGCAGGACAATTTGATGTGAAATCTGGTGGACAATTGTTCTCAGCTGCAAAGTTTGCTGGCTAAAAACTGCAACAGCACGGTGTTTTGATATGGAATTATTTTCGAGACCAGATTAACCAAAAACCAGAAAGGTACAATGTTATCAGCGAATCAGCAGTATGATTCATTCTTGTTCAATGAATGCAGGAAGACATATTTTGAGAAGTTGCACGCGATTTTTCTCGGCAAACCGTTTCTTGTTTATGGTATTATTTATTCATAAATCATAGAATGGACAAACAATATCAAAACGTGTATATGCATGGTTCGACCGGAAAATGTATTTCTGTTCGGGAGATAACAATATTTTTATTTCCAAGCGTATAAAAATTTGGATTTTGAAAAAAAAGTAAAAAACAACAACAGAAATTTAATTAGAAACAGTAATGGATAAATAACATACTTGCAGTAGATAGAGAGCGCCATCAACAATAAAATTAGAATCACACAAAAACCTCACACCTAAGTACCAGTACTACGACGATAAAACTTCTGAAAAGGCCCAGAAAAACAAAACAATATCGATAAGATACAATGAATACAGAATGCCAAACCAAAGTTCAAATCAAGTGTGACGAAAACATATTGTCATAATAAAACGCAAAAAAGTACAAAATTCAAAATAACAATCTCTTGTTCGTCTAATATCCCCGGAAAGTCAATGCACAACAACCAAGACACCAATCCTGAATTTCCATTGAACCATTCACTGAAAAATTGTTATTTTGCGTTCGTTTCGTAAAGCTCTATGTGAACCAAAAAAAGTAGAAAACATTAGCCTGTCGGAAGGAAACAAGCAAAAAAAAACCAAATCACAAAGTTGGGCAACAAAATACGACAACACAACAACAAAGAAGAAACCTGATTTATCACAAGCAATCACATCGGTCGTTCGTTCCAATCACCGTTCTGTTCTGCCAGTGCGTCCGTGATCAAATGTTTTCTTTATTGAACAGCGACTTTATGTATTCGACAGCAGACGTAAACTGACACCACCAATATTGGTCGGAGCCAGCCAAGTGGCGTTCGTGAAAGCCACGAATGTACTCAATGTTGGACAGCAGCGCCGGTGGATTCGCCTGCAATGGTGCATTTGAAAAAAGTTGAACTTTGGCGCGAAATTTGAACGGTGCACCAGTGATGTTGTTGGATTCGAATTTCTCAGTGTTTCGGAGAATGGTATAATTGAGTATGTCTGTACGATGGTCTCACACCCAGACTGACGTCATCTTGCACAAAGCCGAAGCAATATGCAGTCGAACTCGAAATTATAGAGAATCAGCTGATTGGTTGGCGGTCGACGTGACGTATGCATTCTGTGCATCCGCACTCCGCGCCCACAACAATGCTTTGCCGAGAAAGCATGCATGCACGTGATCACCAACGAATCAGCTAATTGCCTATGATTCCGAGTTCAACTGAATATTGCATCGGCTGTGTGCAAGATGACGTCAGTCGGGGTGTGAGAGCATGGTACAGACAGGCAAAAGGCTGAATTACACCATTCTCCGAAACACTTCAAACTTCCAACCCAACAACGTCACAATTACAAACAAACGGCACCAATCAGTGAACGGCACAGCGACCTGCAACAACACGAAGACGAGCACGGGCACGATGTGGTCAGCGGATGGCGCCTCGCCCTGCAACGCGAGCAAGCACAACTGCTCGATCGTGGTGCAGCAGCGGACGACACAGGCGAGTTTGTCGCGCGGCGACTTGTACGCGTTGATCAGCGCTATCGCAGCCTGCGCCGACGGCCACGGACACTCGGCGCGTAGCACCTGTGCGTACGACAATAAAGAAAAACGTACAACATTTCGACGAACATCAAAAATTAATTTTTTAAATCATTTTGAAATATCAATACCACTCAAAAGTACGGCTTCATATTTGAAAGGTATATGTGCGGTGGTGGTGGTGGTGGTGGTCCACTCCACTATAACACAGAACACCCATTCGCTCGCAAACGCATTGCGCAACTGTCTTGTAAAATGTAAACGGACACTGAAGCTAGTTTTTGATACTCAGAACGTTTCGTAAAACCTTGCAGGTCTGAAAGACGAAACTTGGGGGTTCAAAGCAGCACATCAGATCAATCAATCGGTTCAATCGAACCAAATTCTGGCTGGCTTTGAATGCATCTGTTATGTAATCAGTCCGTATCGTATACAAAAAGCTAGATCGAGACAAAGAAAACTGCAAAAAACCGGAAACCACAGAAATGCGAACATGTGGGATCGCGAGCGCTGGATGGTCGGGCGTGACACTTCTCGCAAGTCGACGCATGTGCTCGTGTAGAACGCTAAACAAAAAAAAACAATTTACCATAAAAAACTGCGTACAGGCAAAAACAACCATGAAACTGAATTGAAAACACCAAAAAAAACCACCATTTTCTGAAAACCTAACGCAAGGCAATAAACCGGTCCAGCCAATCAGCGAACTGCACTCCCAAATGCCACCAATAAGCACCGCGAACATGTTTCAGCCACACTGCACTCCCAAAGTGCCACCAATCATCACACAGCGAACACACATTTGACCCAATATCAATCAACCAATGCCAATTGAAACTGTTAGCGTCGTTGCTCGTCATGATACTCGGAAGTCATCATGATATCAGGTCATAAGCCCCAGCTTTGATCGCCGCTCACCCATCGCGATGCATGTCTGCCTCCTGGTGCGGGTACAAGGCGGCGCGGTACACCTGCGCAAAGAGCATCCGCTCAAGCGAATTGTGCGCCGCGGAGATTTGCGTCTCGTTCGCGTCCGACCACGGTCGTTCGTGGCGCATCTGTTCGTACAGCCGACTGAGGAAGCGCTCGACGTGGTCCGTCTGGAAATGGTTGGTTGGTTGGTTTGGCTTTTTTGAATGACTGAAATTTTGTCAGCAGAAACGATTCTTTTAGTCGAATACGACTGTGTGAATGTGAAATGTCATTCGCTGGGTTCATTTTCTTTGTTTTGTGATTGATCAGAGCGACACGATGTAGTATTACTGGCTCGAGCCGACAGTATCGCAAATGAGAACAAGAACTGCACCAACCCAGCGTATCTCGGTCGGTTAGCATTTAGTAAGAAACCGATGTCCAGTACACCAGAGGCCAGTTTTAAAAAAACGTAGTAGCAGTCCAATAGTGCTACCCCACTGAGCGCCTGAAGAAATTCATGAATCAAAAACATTCAGTTTTCTCACATCACGTTGAAGAGCAGACATTGGTGAATCAGTTTGTGCAACAAAATGGAGCTGTGGTGTAGCACTATTGGACCGCTAAGCTTTTATAAATCTGGCCGCAGGACACGAGGGCTCACCTTTTCATCCTGCATCACGAGCTGACTGAACTCCGCGACGAACTGTTTCGTTTGATGTTCGTAGCGTTGCAGGAACAAACGCACCAGCACCTCGATCATGCACTCGCCGCATAACTTCTGTTCGCTGCAGAGCGCAGAAAAATGGATTTTTTCCAAAATCGTGCAACATGCAACAACAGCATTGACATGTTGAATATCGACCAAGTTGCAGGATGGTTCTCTGCATTTCGGTCTGGCCAACATCATATGCAGAAGAGGGGTGGCCTCATCAGTGATGTGCCTCTCTTGAATGTTATAATGGTGATGCTCTATAGAGTCAGTATTCCCCAGACGTGAGCTTTTCAAATGACCAAAAAAAACAAAAAACAAAACCACACCGCACCGCTGTACACGCATCAGTAGACGCTCAACGAAGGCACCGAGATGCAACAGGGTGACGCGCGACTGCTGCAGATATGTCACGTACGAGGACCGAATGCGATGCTCCTCTTTGATGCTACGAATCAGCTTCTTGACGCTGCAAGAGTGCAATGCTTTCTCGCTCAATCAAGTTTACACTGTTTCACAATCAAGCTTAAAATTTTAAACTTCGTTGCAAAGCTGTGCGCATGTTTATTCGAATTCGCTCGCCACCTGAGTTTCAGGGGACACATGCACGCAGCTTCACAGTCACGCGGATCAGCTGAATCAGTGTGTGCACGGAACCAAGTTTATGGCTTATACTATGCTCGCTGGACGCAGCGAGCAAATTTGAAAAAAGCGCGCGAGGGAATATTCAGCCATATAATGCGTGATGCGCTGTCCGCTCGCTGGCGCTCGCTCGCGCATCCGCATGATAATAATAAAAAAATAAACAATTGCCGAAAAAAGCGACAAACGAACGCGGGCGGATCGAAGATGGAGAGACAGCGGAGCACTTCTCGCAACTGCGCGCACAACGCCGTCTGCTGCGTGTTGGTCGCCTCGGCCAACAGCAGCCGCAACAACTGCGGCAGTTCATCAGCGGTGCGCGATTTGCTGCTGAACAAAAGTAAAGGCAACTTCAAATTTCCAATCAGAAAACCGAAGCGCTTCTTCAAGGCCCATGGTGAAAGTACGGTCGAATCTGAATTATCATTCATTCATTCACTGAAACGCGAATCAATCCAACACAACGAATCCCGGCCGGCCCGCTACCACTATCATGCGAAAAGGCAGCAGCCTCCACAACCACATCCGTCTTGTCAAAACAAGACGCTCAAACAACCGGTGAATCCGCGAGCGCACCAAAACAACCGGCACTTCATTTTGCGTTAAAAAATCGCTCGAAAAAACCGGTTTTTTGTGTTTCGCGCGCACGCACCCAACGAGCACCGAGGACGGCTGCTGCTGGATGCCGCTGGCGGCACGTGCCGCCGCCAGTGCCTCCGCCGGACTGCCCGCCGTGGACATCATCGACCACGCCGACTGGGGCGCCACTGAAAACAAACGGCAGAACACTGGTCGCAAAAACGTGAAAACGTGAAAAAGTGTTCGTAAAAACGTCTTGTGAAAACTGTTTCTGGCAGAAAAATGTGCCGCATGCATTGAACACTGTCTTTCATGAACACCAAAATATGGTCACACGCTCCGAATGTAGTTACCACTTCAAAATCGAACAAAGTCAAGCGGTTTTTTGTTAATCTGACTATAATCTTTTCTTGTCTGAATGCGGTTGCACGTTCTCAATGTGGCTCTTCGGACTCCCTGATTGATTTAGCACAAAACTTTTTGATTTTCACAATTTTTTAACAATCCTCACCATTTCCGGAGGCCAACGCCGTCGCCGTTGAGCTGTTCGCGTTGCTCGCACACGGCAGCCCCTCGACGTCGATCGAGCTCAGCACCAGTCGCAGTTTGCGTTTCGCGTCGAGGAACGCCCGACAACGCGTCACGTTCTCCGGGTCGTAATACGGACGGGTGTCGTTGGTGTCGGCGTCGTTGCGGTTTGCGCTCGGTGCGTTCGCGGCCGGAACACCGCCGCCGCTGGTGCTGTGGCCGCCTGAACAAACGACCGAAGTCACGGAACTGGTTTTGAATCGGAAATGCGAGCACTCCAGAAAAAAACCGTATTATTTCAACGTGTGAAAAACACCCGCAACGCAACGATTTTCTGACGGTTGCGATGCGCACCTTTACATAAGACCTTCACTGGGGCTTCAATCTCGGCTTCTTGTGAGACCCCCACAAAAATTTCATTCCGTCAAAATCAGGCGTTTATCATCAAACTGTCTTCACTTTTGCGGCATTCTCGCATTTTTCAGTTTCTACGGCAGCTGTCAATTGAGCATTTACTATCCTAGCAAGCTGATTGGCTGCAACCTGCTATCAGTCACAATTACAACCAATCATCAACGTATCCCAACTCAAGCACACCCAACCAACCAACCAGCATACGAGCGCGTTTGCACAGCCGGCTCGTCGCCATTCACCGTGATGCGCGTCGTCGCCAGCACGCCCGAATTCGAGTGATTGCTCCCAAGTGCCGTATTATTATCGGCGGTCGGTTTCTGATATTTCTTCAAGATCTCATCAGCCGTCATACCTAAGGATAGAAGAAATGCAATTTTTTATCAATAACAAATTCCTGTCCGCAGCATACCCGTACAACGGTGTGGGGTACCAATGTGTGCAGCTCTCAAATCGGTGTGCAGCCCGCAAGAAATTTTTGCGGTGGAAATTTAGCAACACCGGTTTGAGGACTGTGAACCACTTTGAGGGCTGTCCACCATTTTGAGGGCTGTGCACCATTTTGAGGGCACTGCACCATTTGCAAGGCAGCCGGTGCAATGGAAGCAAAGCTCGCAGAAGTTTGTTCTTGCCGGCTGCACACATTGGTACCCCACACCGTCGCACGGCTATGATCCGCAGTCCTACCGGGCGAGTCGTGCTGATTGGTCGAGCTCTGGCCTCGGACGAGATCACCGGTGGAGCCGGACTGCAACTTTGAGCGTGCAACAGCGGTCGTCGTTGCGAGCGACGTCGCTGATTGGCCAGCGGTGTTCGCTGTCTGCTTTGAATCGGCCAATGAGCTGAGATCGTCCACTGTACGCGACGCTGAGGGCAACTGGCGACGGCCGCCGGATGAACCGCCTGCCACGGTAAAAAAAACGAAAAATTTGGCGAATGAGCTTTGTTTTTTGGTAATTCAATTTTCAATTCACTTTTCATTGCACTCTCGACGCGTCCAATAAACGTGCTACCAAAAACTACAGATCAATAATGACCACAACGTTTTCAATAAACTCGTTCTGTTTTCGTAATGGCGTGGCGTTCTGTAAATTTGAGTCTGGCACCGTGATTGGCTGCAATCGAGCTGATGACAGGACCACCACCAGACCAATCAATGAAACGCGATCAATCAGCCTGATTCAAAAGCGGCCAATCAGCTGGTCTTAACACTTCAATTGTAATTTTAAAAACCAACACCGCCCACCGGCGCGGAACGGCGACAGTGTCTTCGGCGTGTGTCCGCGCAGCGAGTCGTCGACTTTTTGTTTCAACTCTTGAAAAAAGCCGGGTTTCTTTCGATTATGGCCAGTTTGTCCGTGAGCGTCCGACACGACCGAACGAACTGGCGGCACTGTGATCGACTGAATATTGCTGTTGTCAATGGAGCCACTGTTTGTGAACGCAACACTGCCGGCGTGCTGTTGCTGTTTCGGTTGCGGCGTTTTGAACTGCGCTGCAGCGTGCTGATTGGTCGGTTTCGATGTGCCTAAGAGACCCGTTGATGCGCTTGGTTTCACGGCAGGCTTTTGCGGCTGTTGTTGTTGTTGTTGATGATGAGGATGTTGTTGGACGAGCTTTGGCGGACCATTTGGCACCGGATGGCGACTGCCTGCACCTGTGAAAATTATTGAAATGAGAATTGATTCGTAAATCAAATTGTGAACATGATTAAAAGACACTGATTTAAAATATGAAAGGAATAAAAATAAATTAAAATCAAAGTTCATTCTGGTTCGTTCGCGTCTGATTAGTCGCATAAGACGAATATACAGTCAAACAACGAGCCAATCATAAAATCGCTGAATACCGCACCAGTAATGGGCAGCTGGTGGCCTCAGATATTCCCAGAGACACTCACACCGTTTGAAATCGGGTGATCGTTTCGCTCAACATTCAGAACCACCAAACCGTCTTAACGCCTCCAATCAACCAAGTTGTAGGATGGTGCTGTGCATTTCAGCCTGGCCAACATCACATGCAGAAGAGGGCTGGCCTCAAAAACTCAACCCCCCCCCCCCCCCACAGACCAGCGCCGTGCGCGCCCGGCAGTCTCCGCGACACGTGCCCATGCCGTCCGCCCGACGACGCCGTCGATCCGGTGAACGACGAGCGATTACTGTGCGGCTGCTGGTGTGTCTGGTGTTTGCCGTGGCGATGCGATCGTACGCCGCCGCCGTCATTGGCCGGGTCACCCGCATTCAAGTTGGACGCGTTCAACTCGAAGCCGCACTGGCCTTTCGGCGGCGACGACCGCAGGATCGATCGACCACCGCCGCTGACGCCGGACGGTTTCGGTACGGTGCCGGTGCTGGCCGTCGGGCGAATCGGCTGCTGTTGGCTGTCGTGCTTGCGAATGCCCGGCGTGCTGTTGGAGGCGGCCAGGCAGTGCGGCGGACGCTGCAACAAGAGTGGAAATGAATGGCACTTCAAGTGGCGAGAGAGTGGCGATTTAGTGCACTGGAGAACAACCCAGATTACAGGGAACGGATCACATGATATTGGATGTCACGGATAATTACAGCTAAACAATTACAATAATCGCCCATCATTAACGTCAGGCTTTGAATGTTAGCATGTTCAGCCGCGAACGCAGTGCAACGAGACGCACACACTCCGTTGACAACAAAAACTGACTGTGTCTTTGGGGTGTCCTTGGAGGTGCACGGGAGCCGTCATGCCTGCTCCTAGCCGCGGTAAGTAGCCAAACCGGCCAAAAAGGGGCAACCTGGTAGGTGAAATTGCTGAATGGATGAGAAATGGATGATTTGTTCGATTGGCCGCTCAAAATTTGGGGTAGGCTAAATGTTGATAGATGTTGTTCCGAATGGCCAACATGCCTATTCCAAGTTGGGCATTGGAACAGACATAAACATGTTCCCGTACATGTCTGGCTGACGTGTCATTGGACATATTGGTGTCCACAATGACCACCACACCGCAGTAATCAGCACGCTGCGCAACCAATCACACTGTTCAGGTTTTCGTTTTCTCGGATCCGGTCCAAAATCGCACAAACGAAACACCACTTGATGGACAGCCCTGATCTCAACAACACCGTGCACCTGCGTCTGCTGCGCGTGCTGCTCCGTGCTCTCGCTCGTCATTGTCTCGTCCATCTGTACGGGCGTGTCTTCGCCGCCGTCCGTATGCTCCGAGGAATCTGAAAAGTGTTGCATTTTCTTTCGCATTTTGAACGAGTGTTGAAACAGAACGGAGGCAAACTACTGACGAAATCGCAATCAATCGCAACACGTAACCAAATGACAAAACCCAACAAACAATACGACTAAACTGGCGCAATGCATGACTGATTCGGATTAGGCGCAGACATTCAACGTGTTTCGGTGGTGGCGTTTCCGACCCTAGCACAAAACACCGAGCCATGGAGGTCTCGTCTCGTCAGTTGCATCCATTGCTCAAACACCCAAAATGAAAAAAAACCGCTGCAGACAACAACCCACTAATGGTGAATTTCGCGAATTGCGCGGTCGTCTCTGACGTCACTGTTTTACTCGCCGACGGTGGCACACCATTGAACGCAGACGCATCACCGAAGCTGCCACGCGACGACGGCGGCTGCGGAAAGTCGGTCGTGTACATTGAGCCCGTCTCGTCTGGGTAGTCGCTGAAAGTTTTTTTTTCAATTATAAAAATAACCCATTTTCATACTTATGTAGTGCGCTGATTGTAAATCTTTGTCACCTTCGTGGCCTTGATGGGGGATCTTCCTTTCGCTCTGAGAGGGACAGGGATCAAGCCCTGCCGGCTTAGGGGTGCCTCTAAAACGCAACCAACCGCGAAAACTCAGAGTCCACGTCCGATTTCGAATAGAACGAACTGCCACTCGACTGCCGCCGCAGGTTCTCCTTGGTCAACGGAATGCCAGCGCCAGTGGCGAGCGGTGCGTTCGCTGCCGCTGGACTCGTGCTTTGGTCGTCCGGTAAGATTACGGCTGATTCGCCTGATGAAAAAACCGATAGGAATTGAATTGAAATCATCAGCCCATCCATGTCAATCCAATTGCAAGCTCCTTCATCAGTGAAGCTGAACTCAAGCACGATTCAAAAACCAACAACCTTCAATTAAGGCATGTTTCAGCCATTCATGTATTCAGGCATGCATTTCAGTTGTAATGCCTGTATTTCAGCAAATGAACCAATCAATTTCCAGGTCTCTTTAAAAATCGCAACGACAACAGCTACACTCTACAGCACTCATAAACCGAACCAACCAACCAACCAGTATTTTCAGTCGATCGCATTTGAATCGATTTTTCGGTCTGCTGCGCTGCTGCTGCGGCCGGTGGCGTGCCGCCATCGACGCCCAAGGCCAGTGCACCTTGGTCGGCCGAATTGTCTGTCGGCGTTGTTACGCTCGCTGCCGTTGCCGGCGCGTTTGCCACGGACTCTTTCGTCGCGTCACCACGACCGCCGATGCCCGTGGTCGCCGTTGTACTGCGACTCAGTGCGGTTAGCCGCGAACACGAACTGCCCATCTGGCAAAAGCGGTAGGACAAACATTTCAGTTTTTCGATTACGATACACGTGCGACGGTGTTGTGGCGCGAGGGCAATGATGCCATAAACACGCTCCACCACAATACCGCCGACCGGGTATTTCATTTGATCCCGCTTTGCAATTGAGAATTTTTCACACAGAGCCACAGGCGCTTTGCTGATTCGAAAGACACAAAACAAAACAATCATCATTGTCATCATCATCAACAACAACAACAATGACTCGCACTCATTGGCAACACCGTCTCACCGTGGCCGCATTTGACGCGGCGTCATCATCCAACGTCTCCGGGTCATACGGCTCGTCCACGATCTCATCGGGCTCGTACGCAGCGGAGCCGGCCGCAACCAACAACTCCTCCTCTTCGTCAACGTCTGCCGCGGCCTCGCCTCAAAATGGACACAAAGAGTAAAGACAACGTTTTCCGATGGAATATTAGTGCGATTTTACGATTTCATCACAGTACGAGAATGTTGAACAAGCACAGCTAGACGAGTAATTCAAAAACACCATCTCAAAGCTTCATCATCAACAATAACAATGACGAGCCAGGGAGAGCATCGCGCTATGTGCCTACCTGGCAAAACAGCGAACTTTGTGCATTCCATACCAAAAATGCCAGAAAAACTGCTTCATCAGGCAGGCTCCCATTTGTCACCATCGTGGCCTGGTGGTAGTGCGTTAAACTACAGTCTGTGCGCTCGGGGGATCGAGCCCCGCCGTGGGGTGTATAGGCACTTAATGACAGAAAAAACTCGATGGGCGCCCTACTCAATGGCGTTCTGTACGCTTCTCTGGGTTAGCCCTGGCTAAAAACATCGCCTAAAAATCCCAACAACAACAACAACAACAACAACAACAACAACAACAACAACAACAACAACAACAACAACAACAACAACAACAACAACAACAACAACAACAACAACAACAACAACAAAGGCTCCATTAGTCCACTAGTACAAGTACCCGCACCATCGCCAAATTCCGACACCAATCAATCACTAAAAAAATTCAACACCAACCAGCAGCGATGGCAATGGCGAGATCATTGTCAACATCAATCAACTGCTGCATCATGTCGTCGTCGGCTGTACGGGACGCCGCATTGGTGTCCGCCTCCGAATCGGACGCAATCGCGTCGACCGACCACGTGTCGCTGCGGTCGTCCAGCGAGATGCCGGCGGCAGCGGCGACCGCAAGCGAGATGCCCGCTGCGTTGCCGCCGACGCCGACGCCCGCCGCTGCTGCGCCTGATCGGTTCAGATCGTTGCTTGGCATCGTTTTTCTTTGATTCCGAACAGTTTCAACACTAAAGGCGTGAATAATCAATCGTGAACGGACACGTCACGGCAGAGACACCCCGCGGCCACCACCACCCGACCGCTTTTTGTTTCTCGTGTATTCATTCACAAATTGTTCAAATGTATTCGCCCCTCTTTTTTCAGGCTGAGTTCGTGACGAGTTCAGGCTGTTGGGCAGACCGTGACACAGCGTATACCCGCGCGACGGTCTGGCGGCACGCGGTACGCTTGCCTATGCCATAATGCGGTGCACATCGCTGCACATGCCCCGCACTGCAAGCACACCGCATCGCGGTACGCGGACCGCATTGAGACAATACCGTCGCGCAAGCACACCACATCCAGTCGATTCGGCCGAACGACACTCAAAACCAGTATGCCACTCTTAAGCAATCAATCTGAAAACAGTCCCAAAAAACGAATCCAAAAGCAAATCCAACCAAACCCGATCCGCAGAACCGACCAGCAGCGGCGGCGTGCACGGCAGCGGCCTCCTCGCGGATCAGATCCAAGCGCGGCATGTCGGGCGGCTGCCCGGGCACCACGTCCGGTAGACCACCGGCCGGCACAATTCCACCGGGCGGCTGCATCGCGTGCGCGCCCTCGCTCGCGGCGCCCTCGTTGTCGGATGGCACCACGTCCGTCGACCACGAATCGGACACGAGCGAATGCGTCTCGTCGCCTGCGACAGGTGGCGCGGAAATTTGGGTGCTGGTGCGAACTGTTATCATTAGTTTTGTTCAGGCTCTGCGACTGAATGCGTTTGCAGACTAGAAAGGAAACCAGGTTCATTCTTTGTGTGACAATTCAGAACAGTCAACGTGACCTGCGGACTCGGATCACTTTGCCAATATTGAATTTCCGCGTCATGCATGAAACTGTTTACCGATCTAAGCGCGCATTGAGTCTCGGGACCATAATAAAAGATGATGCTTATTTGAATCTAGCACGCTGATGATTGGCTGCGGTTATGATGAACAACTAGATTGGCCAGACTCTCGCGACCAATCCGAAGTCTGCACACAGCAATAGCGAGCAAAAGAGGCAACCTGTCAAAGTGATTCTATTCCAAATTCTGAAGCGAGTCGCTTTCGCGTAAAAGAATCCAGGGAGGGATTGAAAAAAAACGGAGAGATACAACATACACAACCATACAACATCCACCAGACCATGGCGGTTTCACGCTCCAAAAAACCCAACAAACCAAAAAAAACCAACAAAAAAACTCACGAAACTGATGGCGCTCGCTGGCGGTTGGTTGTGGGAGGCCGAACTTGCCGAACTTCTCCTCGATGTCCTCGCGGTTCTCGCCGTGCGGCTTCTGCACCGTGACGGGCAGCGCCGGCAGACGTCGCTCGGCCGGCGGAATGCCGCTGCGACTCGACGGCACGTCGGCGTCCTCGGCGTCTTCCGTGTCGCCGGCTGCAGGCAAACGGTGGCATTTGAGTTGATTTTGAGCAGAAACAGAAACGCAAGATGGATTCTGAGCAGCAGCGACATTTTAAAAAGGTGGACAACAAGGTATGATCGATATTGTATTGTTTGGTTCATTTTCTTGTCAATTACTAAGCCGATAACTCAAGTTTTACGACACAAGTGGTTCAAGAGGGGCACATCACTGATGAGGCCACCCCTCTTCTGCATATGATGTTGGCCAGGCTGAACTGCAGAGAACCATCATACAAATTGGTTGATTTGCGAAATGTGCACTTGGGTTTTTTTCTTGTTGGTAAAAAGGAACAATTAAAATAACGGCAAACAGATCGATTTCAGTTTATCTCATCTCATTTTGTTTTGCGAAATGCACGGTAACTGCGAGAAACTAGTGTACGAAACGGTGGCACTCAGATTATTTTGCTACAGTCGAACTCTACTCTAATATTATAGGCAATTAGCTGATTTGTTGCTGCTCACGGTGTGCGTGCGTTCTGCGCAAACCAAACTCCGCCTGTGTAGCTATGCCTTCACAGAAAACATGCATACCGTAATCACCAACCAATCAGCAAATGTGGACTTGGGTTTTTCATGGTGGTAAAAACACAGACAACTAAAATAACGGCAAGCGGATCGTTTTCAATTTATCTCATCTCATTTTGTTTCGCAAGAAACTGCGAGAAACTTATGTACGAGCAGCATATAAAATACGGAAGACCCATGTTTGGCGAATAGACAGTTTTGGTCAATCTCCCGTCTTTGGCTGATTCGCTGCATCATCATGCAGGTCAAAATCAACAAAAACCAGCGACCTGTTCAAAATCCTACAGCATCCAGTATCCACCAAACAACACCAACTTCACACCAGCGAAGTCCCACCGCAGCAATCCAAAAAAGCAATCAAATAGAAAACCCCGCCAATCCAAACCATTCGATCCGGCTGCGACCGGCGGCGGGTGTCGATGACGCCGATGATCGTGTTCGTGTCGTTGCGACGACGAGAGCGGTGTTTCGCGACCGGAGATCGACGGAGTGCCGCGGCCGCTGACGTTTGCGGACATCGGCACCACGTCCGACAAGTTGTCGGCCGCAGTTGACACGCCGTCGCAGACGTCTTCTTGGTTGGTCAGACCGTCGAGGCTGCTGCTGAGCGAGGCGCGATCGTCGCTGCACGCTTCGGTGTCCATCTCGCTGGTGCCTACAAGGTTAGACAATTGGAATTTCAGACGAGCTGAGCGGACAGTTTCGACGGTTTCAATTTAGTTTATTGTCCGCACGCACAGACGTCGTTCTAAATCCCGTACGCAAACTAATCGTGTCCGTAATGCATTAAGGATAGCACATTCGACACGATTTCTAAATCGCGTGGCCATTTTTAAATGTCGTGTCCGTGCGCGCACAAAAAACTAATTGCTATAAATCCCCCTTTATGGGTGAGGCAGTTTGACCGTTTCATTGCAAGTTTGAATTCGACCTAAACTCTCAGAGAACACTGACAAGCTGCATCACAATGCGAGACGCCCACTCATTCAACCACCTGATGCGTTACAAAGTCGCGTTTGTTAGAACGCCATCATGCAAAATGCAAAAAACAAGCAAATCTGGGTCCATGCGTCTCGTCTCGAACAAAACGAAAATGGAACGAAATGAACTGAAAAGTGCCAAAAACGGACCGATGCTCTCCGTCTCGACGAATCGCGTGCGTTTCTCGTGGTTGCCCGACTTCTCGGCCGACGGATGATGCGAGCGCGAGGTGCTCATGTACTGCTCCTCGCTCAACAGCCCGAGCGCCGGGCGACGGTCGCCAACCGAGATCATCAGCACCTGCAAAACCATTCCATTCCATTCCATTTTAGTTCGCGAAACAGCAGGAAACTCCGATAAGACTGTATGAACAGCATGTAGTTCGGAGACCTAAAACCGAAAACCCCAGCGTGGTTTCATGTGTCTCGAGGATGAGCTGAAAATTTCCTGAAAAATGAAGTTCGTAAAATGGTTATTCCTCAAACTCAGATCGCTTTTAACCTTTTATCGTATGAGAGTGCTGAGGATTGTCTTTGTCTGCTGCTAGATGATCGGTTGACACATGAAAATCACGCATCATAGAGGTGGATTGGGATGGGACACCGTGGAATGTCTTTTGAGAGGGTTCAACAGGGCCGACTCAATAATAACAATGCCACTGAGAGGGAAGAGTTCATCAGTAAAAACGTTCCTTCATAAGCTCACAGATCCTCTCCGAATTGGGGAACCGCATCGCACAAACAAACAAGTACGCTGAAAAGTGAACAAAACGAAAAAAAACGAACTAATCCACAAAGAAAAAAGATACCTCAATCATCGGCACATCCGGTGAGCCAATTGAGTCGTCGCGACGTCGCCCGGCAGGGGACACGGTCGAGTCAGAGTGTTTGTCCAATTGGTCGGTGCTTCGCGTCAACGCTGACAGTCGCTGGTAACTGCTGCTGCGCACTGACACAGAAATTGGGAGTTGGGACACTTTTTTGTTTGAAAAAATCAGAAATTCTTTTTGGTAGTTTTGCAACTGGGAATGAAACATGGTATCAAGATGACAAGGACAACCCGTGAAAACACGATTCGTCGGTTGTGGTAAATTTTGTAAATTCAACAAAGCAACCAACTGCACGATACGACTGAATGGGCGCGCGTGTTGACAGGCATAAGAAACGAAAAATCAGGAGAAAAAAAAAACTCGCGTGCAAGCGCGCTCACAACTGAAATTTTGTGCATCCGTGCACCGCAAAGCAAGCCAAAGAACATGTTAGTGTGGGGTGCATGTTTACTTTTGCTCATCAGCGACGTCGGCTGTTGCTTTTTGACAGACGCTCCAGACGGCGACAATTTGTGAAACGACGAACTGGCCCTGAGCGACTGTTGATGCTGTGGCGTGTCGCCGTTGGTCAATAGGTGCTCTTCGAGAGACAATGAATCTTGTTTTGCGATGTTTCGCGGGAAATGATTTTTGTTTCAGTTAGGCTCGCAAACAAGCTGATTGGTGCTGACTGGATGGTGGATTCACCGTGTTTAAAAATTATAAAATAAGCTGCGTTTGTCGGAGTTGTTTTACCGTTTGCCTACGAACTCAACAAAAACGTGCAAGCAACATGAGCAACTGTGCAGCAGCAACAAATACTCCCAATTCTAGTGGTTTTATGGTTATTGATTGTAAACCCCAAAACGAAACATGGCAATTTCTAGAAACGTCGGACTGTATTCGGTGCTTGCGAGCGAAAAGTGCAGTATAAAACCAAGAAAAACGAGAATTACAGAGAATACGAACCACTAGACTTGGCCGGCGACGGCTCTGGTGTGATCAGATTGGGCGTTTTCAAATGCGTCGGAATTCGCTGCAACAGGCCGCAAAGCTCACGAGCACTCGCCTCATTCAGACCGTCCAACGCAGCGTAGGCCGTGTTGCACAGAAAGTGCAGCTGCAGACACAAAACGGTGAGATTGGCGATTCTATGAACTCGACCCCTTAAAATCGATATTGAGCCCAGTGTGCTCAGAAAAAAAACACACACACACACAAATATTACAGGCTTGATGAAAATAATTTCCATATCGTATTCAAGCTAGCACGCTGATTGGCTGGCTTGCCAAAAAAAATCAATCCCAACCCTGACGAATTCACAACCGGCGAACTCACAAATCGTTTCAGTTGCTCCTCCGTGATCAACGCAAGATATCGGCTCAAATGTCGACTGGAGTCTTCCTCTCCCACCTGGTACAACACGTCCAAGTCAACCAATTCAGCGTCCAACAAGCTACCGACGATGGAGGACATGCACTCCTGGAAACAAAAATTGACAAAACTACAAAAAAAAACATTTTTATCACCTATCATCTCGTCTGGTGATCCGCTGAGATTGAAATTCACACATTGTCATCTGCGACCAATAATGAGCAAACAGCTCAAACAATCCAAACGCACCGGCTCAAATTTCGAGTATAAATCCATGAATTTGTCGTCCACTTGCTCGCACGGCTGCACGGCGAGCGTCTGCAGGATTTGGCCGACCTAGAAATTGCGAAATATTTGATAAATAATATGGACATTTAGAAGCTGGTAAGTTGAAACCATTAAAAATATCAAAGAACTTGCTGAATATGGCAAAAAGAAGACAATAATGCGAGTGCCACCAATGAAACGGCGCAGTGCAGTGCACACTTAAGCTCCCGTGGCAGCTCCCGACAACAGATATTGGCTCCTGGTATGACAGCCAGTCTAACAGACATCAATAACATCTCCAACCAGCTGATTGGTTGCTGCATGCATTGCTGTGCAGGAGTTGTCGTGTTTGGCTTGCACGGCAATGCATGCGCATCACGCGATCACCAACCAATCAGGCTAGTTGGACATGTTATACAGTTCGTGTTGTCGTTGTTGTTTGTTGCCGTGCTGCTGCTGCTGGTCAGTGTTCCATCGGTGGGTGAACGCAGGACCTACGCGACCCGGACACCAGCGCCCCGCATCACTTTCACCTGCATGAGATTGAAGCGCGCAATGTGCGTGATCGGCGCGTCCGAGATGATGCCGAGCGGCTCCGGATTCGCGACGGCCGGACAAATGAAGCACGTGAATATGAGGTCAGTGCAGAGCAGGCGGATCTCGCGCTCCGAGACGCGACCGGCGCAGATCAGATGACGGTGCAGCGTGCGTACGAGCCAGGCGAGAGGCATCGGAAAGTAGACCATCGACTTGGAGATGCCTGCGAATGTGCGCGCTTGCTCGGATGACTTTGGGTTGGCTTCGGGCTGATAGATACAGTCCTCCTTTAAAATTTTTCACCCAAAAAGTTGGTTCTGCAAATTTCAAAACATGACGAAGAAAATGGCTTTTGTGCTTGTTTAGCGCTATTTTTGTGTTGTTCTGTGCAACATTTCACCACGACGCTCATAATTGCAATTGCCAATTGCGCCGTTTTACCGAAGAATTTTTCAAATGTTTAGAAAAAAAAACAAAACCAGATCGCCAAACCAACCAAATCACCAAATCAATCAATTCAAACTCAACCTAACAAAAAATAACAATTTGAAATTTCTCCCATGTTGATGTGAAATTTCAGTCAAGCGCCAAGCACAAAATGAATATTGCATAACCAAACTTTGCATGCAAATAAGTTTTTGCAATTTCTGCAAAAAAAAACCGCTCACCGTTTGAGGAGACCAAACGCTTTTTTAACAACATAAATCTCCATCCACGAACCATCGATGAACTTTGCCGCAATGGCCGTGAGTCGCGCGACGATCGTCGCCCGGTGCGCTTTCAACGCCGCCTTGTACTGCTCGGTGGTCTCGTCGCCGAACTTCCGTTTTCGCTCGGCCGGCGGAAATCGAATCAACGCCTTCGACGGGTCGATGTCGAGGAAGATCTCGTCCTGCGCGAGCAGCTCCATGATCGGCTCGTGCAACGCAGCCGTCAGGAACACCTGGGGGAGGTTTTTGGCAGCATCAAGCTTTCTGACAAATATTTCGGCAGATCGGAAAGATGCCTGATTAGTGAAGGGAGGAACTATAATTACGGAAAGAACTGAGTATGATCTTTTATTTTGGTCTCGAGACTCAATGCACGCATAAATGGGTAAACAGTTTCATGCATTCGAAATTCGCCAAGTGATTCGAGGCCACTGAATAGAGAACTGAGTCACTTAAGCGACTTTGAATTGCCACATAGCGATTGAAACTGGTTTCCTTTCTCCGTCTGCACACGCATCATAAACCCTAAAAAATTGATAGCACACAACCAAGTTGGATCCGGCCCGGCCGAAACAGGCTTGAGCCGGATCCGGTCGGGATTCCGGCAAATTTGCCGGATCCATCCCTGTGATCAACAACGAGACAAACAACAACAACAACAACAACAACCAAGAAAACCCGGCTCTCACCTTCGCCGAGAACAGCGCGTCCGTGAAGAACTTGTAGAGCCGCGAGAAGGCGCACGTGGCACGTCGCAGCAGCAGGCGCGGATTGGCGGAGACGACGATCTGCAGGCGCATCAGGTGATTCAGCGCGTCCACGGCCGTCCGCTCGTCTGCCGGCAGCACGCAGCAGCCGTAGAGCGACGAGAACACCGTAAGACACAGCTGGAACGGCTGGTTCGCGTCGAGACCGGCGTCGCCTTGAATATTGAGGTGTTCGGTCACGTTGTGCGCCGCAATTTAGCGATTGTGATCGGATTGTCAACGCACATGCACAAACATTATTAATTTTGAGAAAATTTGGCCGCTGGACTCGAATTGCGGTGCGGTGTTTTTTTTGGATTGGCGAGTTTAAAAAAATTGGTCGCCCCCAAAATGGCACTCAACACTGGAGCATGACAGGCTGCACAACACGTAGCCATTAACCAACCAATCAGTCGATTCAAATGCAATCAATCTAGAAAAAGCGTGCCGACTGACTAAGCACAAACAACCACATGAACCGGACCGGAAGCAAAAGCAATGACAGACGAAATACCAAAAAAAACCAACACGACCGACCCGCCGCGTGCCGCTGATCGGCGTGATCGAGCGCGAACGCGACCAGCGACGGATTGCGCAACAGAATCTGAAAGACGCCCGAGATGGCGTGGTCGTGCTGCGCGAGACGGCGGTGCGACGCGACGTAGGCGGCGTCGGCGAGTTGACGCAGCAGCGCACAGCTGTTCTCCGGTGTCGCATCCGGGTGCGAGTGGATCAGTTTAAGAAGATTACCCTGCAAAGAAAGCCATTCGCGCATTCTTCATTGTACCTGGCGTTGAAAACATTGTGAACGCACGCACGCAGATCCAGACAGCGCTTGTTTGTGTTTGTTGAATTTATTCAAACGCACCGCTGTGAATCATGACTTTGAAACAAAAGGGAAACATGGTCAAGAAAACGCAGAATGTGTGTTGTTGTTTTGTTTTGCGTTTTGCAGGAAGCCGATCTGTTCCAGATTGAACTGCGAATAAACCGAACCGAAATATTCACCTGTTGTGCGCAAGTCGCCCAAACACTCTGGTACAATTTTATCAGTTCGTCGTTCAAATGTGAATTCAACTTTGACAATGACTCAATTTCGGTCGCCACCAGAAGATGCTCGCCACGTAGGCGACGACACAACGACAGCATGTCCGAGTTGATGTTCATTGTGCGTTGGCCGTGCGGACGAGCGACAGCGATAAATTGGGGCACTTGGTTATTTTTGGTCGACCTTTCTGTTTCAGATGTGATAGTAAAATTGACATTCAGAACTGAATAAAAAAGTCAATTGCTCGTCGATTGTCATTTGAACTTGAACTTTTTTTGATCAATTTTTTATTAATTGATCAATGAATGTGAATTTGTAAAAAAACGGAGTTCGAAGAAACACACGGACCGGAAAGGGACCAGTCAGCTGCCAAAAGCAGAAAAAAAAACAAAAAGCAAAAAATCCAAACATGCTGGATGCTGCTCCTCAAGTTGCTCCTTCATTCGATTGAGAATTTCATTGAGTCCCACTTAGGGTTAGGGGCTTTGAAAAAAAAAAATTTTTTTTTATTTTTTTTTTCGTTTTTTTTTAAAAAAAAAAATTTGGATTTTTTTTTTCAAACTTAAAAAAAAAAATTTGAAAATTTTTTCTTCTACTTTGCTCTGAAAATTCGATTTATGGCATAATTTTTTGAAAGTTCAAACCAAATTTTCTTCCCAACTTCTTTGTGTGCTTAGGTGAATGTCATTATTTGGTCATTTTGACCGACGTACTCCATGTTTTTCGATTTGGATGACTTCTAGAGTCAATTTTTAGCGTTGAAATGACTTAACTGAATTGAAATATCGTTTCAGAAATCGTTTTCTTGCAACTTAGAACATGTTTTTCAGTCGGTAGGCCATGAGATGAACATGATATCTTGTTGATTGGCGTATGTTATAGGTCTACAATGGAGTTGTGCGATATATTGTTAAACAATTTGAGCGGAGATGTTGGTTAATACCACATCACACGACCGTTTTTCAGATACCCGATAACATGGCCACATGTTAAAACTTGCGTGCTGAGCTAAACTAACGTGTTAAACTTGCGTCTGTCAGTTGCCCGCAACGTGATCGCGAAATCATGGTACGTGTTTTCGATACGATGATTTGAAGAGTGGGCTCTCGCCATGTGGCAGATAGCATAGCTGGTTGAACCTGAAAGTAAGTGTCTTGGGGGGGGGGGCGACCGGGTCGACAGGGGTTGCCGACTTAGCTACAGCAAACAGGAATTTTTGAACACAGTCAAATTTTGGTAATTTTCTAAAGAGGAACCACTAAGAACGGTTCAATATTCAAGTACACGTGAAAAATTGCCCTGTTTTACTGTTGAAAATGCAACTTTCCCTCTATGAAATGGACATAATTTCAATAAAACACGATTTTCGCTCTTATAGTTTCCCGGATCGTTCTGAAAATAGTCTAGATGAACTCAGCTCGACGAGACGCTTCGAACAAACCTAACTTGTAAAAAAAAATTTTTTTTTTTTAAAAAAAAATTTTTTTTTTAATTTAAAAAAAAATCCGGATTTTTTTTTTCCCCTAACCCTAGTCCCACTCCCACGCACACCAGTAGGGTTCGAAAAAAGTAAAATCGCAGTTTTTTGGTTAAAAAGATTAGTAGAATTTTTTTAAATGCTGGAATAAAATCTGATTGTCGACGAAAATAGGTGCATTCAAACCGCGCTGACGGCTCAATCATTTGAGGTCGTCGTCGTCGCCTCGCCTTGTAAAAAGTGGATAATCTGTCTGAGGAATTTGGGTGTCGTCGTCGATGAATTGAAAGAGCAAGGCAACATGAAATCCGAAACATCAAGTCATCCATCACATTCACAGACCACAACAACTTGTAATTTCTTTCGAACGAAGCTCGCCAAAATGGCTGAAAGAATGGAGTGAAATGAAGTGAGTGAAGCAAGCAAATAAATAATTTAAAAAATGGCGACTTCAGTCTCAGTGTGGGACTGCGTTGTGTTGTGCGCCGGTGATCAGCGTCAAAAACGAGCGTTTGAGCAACAATTGAAATGTGTCGATTTGGAGCAGTACGCTTCGACGACGTTTCGCGTCTATTCCGATCAGCCAGCTGGCGTGAAAATCGGTTTGATTTTTTTCATTGCTTTGTGTTTTCTTTCGATTTCTTGATTGCTCGATTCTATTCTCTTTCCAGGTAACGGTGGTGCGCTGCTTGTTGCGTTGTCTGAATTGAAAGCCGAGTTCGACGAGCGTTTGTTTCAAATGAGGGTCAGTGTGGAGGTTTTCTTGGTTTTTTTTTGCTTTTGAAAAAAAAACATTCAAAAAGCCTCAAACCAAACTTCTTTGTGCGGAATTCAATTCATATGTTGTTTGCGTTCCAGGTGCTGTTAATTCCAACCGGCGGCTACAGCCAGCGTCAACCAAATGCGTCCATTTTGGGCAAGATTTTCACAGTGCTGCCGCGCCGAACAATCAACGGTCAGCCGATGACCATGTTGCTTGCAAGGTATCGGTTTCAATTTTCACTTTCCCATCAATTTCACATTATTTTTGTGTTAATTCATCGGATGCATAAAACGGAAACTTTTCAGACTCCATGCAGCTCACGTATTTGCGCAGCGCATGGCACCCGGATTAATGCTGTTCTCAGCTGACACGCTGGAAATTTATAATGTTCGTGTTGTCGTTGGTTTTCGAATTTGTCTTTCCACAGTGGCAGACTGCTTTCTGAACTTCATTGACATTGGAGTGTTTACTGCCAGACGATTCGTAAAGCATGCATGCGTTCTGTGCAAACCAAACTGCGCCTCCACCACCGCAATCCATTCATAAAATGCATGCATCAACCAATCAGCTGGTTGTTGAATATGTTATAGAGTTGCACTGTATTTTATTTTTCCGATATCCGAATCGAATGCGACTGGTTGGTCGCTCGATCGTCCAGGCCTGACGGCTTTCGCTCATCCATCGTCGGTCGAAATCGGTCGACACCACGGCGTCTTCGTGCTTGATCCGTCTAAGAAATCGAGCGATCCTCGACCAAACCGTGTTGTTCGCTGCATTCGAGCGCTTCAAAAGCCATCGCTTGCCGAAATGCAAAAAGCCGGTGCTATTATTGAGCGAGCGACTGAAAACGCAACGAAAAGCTCTGAATTTGTTTACACGGACAGCGCGTTCTACATGTCTGCGTCGATGTTACGCGTGCTCGTGCGGTTCGCGCATGACCATCTGCCGCTTTCGTATGAACTCGACGCTTATGGTTTGTTCTTTTTTTTAATTTTTGCTTCTGAAATCATGATGAAAGTGACTGTCTGCTGAATTTAGGTGACATTATGCAAGCGCTTGGCACGAATGCTGACAAACAATATGTCACAGACGACTCACGTCTCGCAAATTCAACGAACTGCAATCTAGACGCCCTTCATACTGCGCGCAGCGACCTGTTTACGGCTGTTCGTGAGCAGCCTTTCCACGCACTGGTCATGGACAACTCAGAGTTTTATCACGTCGGCACTTTTTCGGAGCTGCTACAGCTTTACTGTCTGAACGGGAATATTTGCAGAGAGTATCGACTGTCTAAAATGGTTTGCTGCTCAGAAAACGGTCATGAGTTGCAAGAAGATGACGGCCTCTTCGGTAAAAAGCTGCAAAGTCAAAAAGGCTGCGCAATCGCTTGCTTATTTGCGTTTTCACTTCGGGATTTCGAGTCGAATGGCCACCAATTATTATTGACACCCAACTGCTTACTCGAGTTTTGTCATTTTAAGAAACCGTTCAAAATTGTGCGAAACACTATTCTTTCCAACTGCAAACCACCCGATTCCTACTTCGAACTGACCATTCCAGTCTTCATGTCAACAGTGCCGATTCGAGAAGCGAAGTCCAATAAACGCTCTTTTGTAACGGTTGTTTTTGGGACGTTCGATAATTTAAAGCGTCGGGAACGCCTTGATTTGTTGCCTTATTTGGACAGCTCAAAAAAGTTGTGCGATGTTTTCAATCTCGATCAAATCGCGGAACTCGTTGACCAACGTGAAACGAAATATATTTCAAGTTACGAATTGCCTGTGCAACAACTCAGTTATTCCCTCTGGGAACTACCGTTGTTTAGGGCTGCTGACAGTTGGGAACGATCTTGGGATCTTGCAATGCAAATTGTGCAAAATGCTCAAACTACGGATTGTATTCCATCTCAAATCAAGGAAACGGACCAGTTGTATTCAATGAGTGATCTATTGCTTTTGAAAGATGTTGATGCTCTGTTAGAATTTCGACACAAAACTATAAAATGAAATTTTAGCAATGGTTAGTAATTCAACTGAAAGGCTGGAAACATTGTACAGTTCGGTATTGTTTTTCTTTTGGTTCTAAATGTGTTTGCAGACGGTAGAAACGAAATTTGTTACAAGTTTGATGCGGCAATTCAAAATGACCCGAATGAATCGGCCATGGATTCGGTCACTTCACCAAATTTGAATTCCCACGTCAAGCATGAAACTGATTTCAAATCTATGCTCGCATTAAGTCACATAACCATATAAAAAGATGATACTTAGTGTAGTTGAAGAATATTTAAGTGTGTCCTTAAAAATGCTCGGGACAAAAAAGCACAGTATGTTTGTTTATAAATTTGTCACTTTTTTGCAGAATACAACACAGAGCTCGCGAAAGAACAATGAACAATATTTGAGTTGGGGTATTGATTTCATTTCAACAAAACCTGATACATGCGTTCTTTTTTTGTACTTCAAAGTTCTGTATTCTGCCAAAAGTTTAAGCAATCATTCGTTATATGTTTTAATCAGTACACATTTCGCTTGCGTCTACGAAACTCCAGTACTGGCTCAAATCGTTTATCGGAGTCACGCGTTTCTGAGTCGCCATCTTCTTCAACGACCGGCTGCCAAAGTTTCCACTGTGTGTCAACGTCGCTGCCGCGTCGGTTGAGTGCGAACTCCGTCTCGGACAAGGAGTCGCCCGGAAACTCTTGGTTTTTAGTTGACCACAATTGGTCGTCGTTTGCGTTGTTGTATCGAAGCCGTTGAACAATGCCTGTAAACAATCACGTATGTGCACATCATGCCGCATGAAAATCTCAGTTTAATTTTTTTGAACAAAGTTTGAAAGGAAACGCAATTTTCTTACCTGAATCAGCTCTGATAACGTGGTGTATCAGCGCGAATACAATCACCAGGGATATTCTGTTGCTCATGATAATACACATAGCTTGGAGTAAGACCCAAAACTGAAATTTTGCAACACCCGCAATTTATGGCCCGGAAAGGAAATAGAAACAATAGAGTCGTTTGAAGCTAAAGAAATTGTTGGCGTTCGAGAGAGAAAGGATTTTTCCGCATTTACGTCAGCACTGACGTGGCTAAGTGTTTTGTGGCTTTGTTTTTTTGGTTTCTGAAAGCTACACATCTGTTAGAGACCGTTTTGTGGTTTTTGAATGAACTAAAAACTGGACGTCACAGTTTCGTAAAGTTTGATGGTGCAACAAGTTTTTACTCCTGTTAATAATACATATATCTTGGCGTTTATGGAGAATTGAAATTTTCAGGCATGTGCCGTGTCAAAGGCCATCCATGCCATGTTTGCACTAAAGCTCTGCCAAGCGCTACCTCCCACGCCACCCTCCACCGCTTTCTCCCTTTTTGATATAAGCACCATGCTACTAGGTACACCGGCATAGATTGTGTCGATGGCTATACATGACATAGTTTTGATACTCACTCACTGATACTTTAGTAATTTTTGTAATGAAAATGCATGTGTTTTGAAAGTACTGCGTGTGTTCCGGTCGGTGTGTACGGCGCATAGTGCTCGAGAAAGCATGTTTCGTTCAGTTATTTATTCTGAATGGCTGGATATGTTTGCAGCGTCGTTTTTAGCACAGTTTCATCGTTCCAGTCTGTCCGTTGTGTTACATGATATGGCCACCGACACCGGATGGAGTATACCTATATGACGTCAGAGAAATAACACTTTTTGATTATTCACATGTGGCACACACACTGCGTGACTCCGAACGAACAGTGCTTCCAATCTGTTCCACTAATAGAAGTCGAGGCTAACCCATTGCACACAAAAATAATACATTGTACATCAGACGACACTGAAGGAACATTCTTTTGACGAAAATATGGTGTGTGAATTGAGCATATGAACGAACGAACCCAAGCATTAAAATGCATTGAATTGAAGAGAAAAACACCCAAATCACCACACCATCAAAATACGGTTTTTGAATTACTCTTGTATTTTTTACCAAAAAACGTCGCATTTCTGGCATTTCTGGTGTCGAGCATTTCCAGTGCCGAATGTTTTGAACATGTTGAACGCTGATAGTCTTTCTAATAAGTTTTTGTGATAAAGCACGTGTGGGCGATAAGAACAAAGAGCGAACAACACGGATGCTAACCAATATTTTCAGTTTTTGCGGAAGCCAATTCACGAACTGTCCTATCCCAAAAGCTTTCACTTTCGGTCCAGTAACAAGGTTGCAGATTGGCAACAAATACCAAATTCAAGTGGTTCTCTTTTTGTCTCCGAAGAATTTGAAAGTTGTTGAAAATATTCAAAACACGCACTGAATTTGTGTTTTGGCCTGTAGCTGATCCGTCAGGTGTTATTTTTTACCCTGTGAAACACAGACTTTCTAATACCATATGGAAGAAACTGGGAAACACGTTTTAAAAACTTTCAAACATGAGTATGTGTTAGTCTGAAATGGAATATTGCTATACGCAGTGCGTGTTGTGTGCTTTTGACACTGCGTGTTATTGTGAACTGTCCGTACATTTTTCTGGTTTTTGGGCGTGGATGTGAATTTTTGGTGGCGATGAAAAAAGTTTTGTCTCGAGTTTATTCATGTGTTTGCTTGTTTGTGTGTGCATGTTCAGAACTATTCTCATTTGTCACTGAATTTTTTGAAAATGAAGCAAGAATTACCGCTTGACATGGACTTGTTGAAGCAGCGCATCTGCTGGATTCGTGTTCTTGCTCTGGTCAGGCAGTTTTTCTGCTTGCGTATTGCTCAGTTACTTTTTATTTTGTTTTAAACGTTTCATTGTGTTGTACGTGTGTAGGTGGTCAAACCATTTCATTGAAGGCAAACACAGATGTACAGTACATACTTATTAGTCTCCTAAGCGATATCCGATTCGTTATTTTTATGTTTGTTTTTACTCCATGCCGAAAAGCCGCAGAAAGAAACAAACAGTATTTAACTGATTTGTTCATGAAATTATTTAAAAATGGTACCATTTCCAACAACTAACAAGTGGTCAGAAAGTACAAAATACAATTTTAGCGCAACACATGATATTTAGTGATTCAGAACTGCACCCAAAAATTCGCACTTGGCTCAAAAATGGTTTGGTTGCCTGCTTTAAATAAGTAACAAAATTCAAAGATAATGCACAAACTAAAAATAAAAGCAATAAATTGGAGCAATAAAATTGAAAGTAAACTGAATCATTTCTTATCAAGGCTTATGGAAAGAGAAATGGCAATGAGGGAATGGTTAAGAGACCAAGAGAATGAGTATAGATACCACAGCAACTGGGACTACGGTTGTGATTAGCCAACTGGTCGTCAGCCACCTGGTTAAGAAACCACCTAAGGTGATCCTGCCGTTGTCGCGTCCGGTTGTTGAGAAAATGTTGGAGATGTTTGAAATGAGGGTTGAACATTGTTTTACATTCAATGAAGACCAAATTCCACGTGCGGTGGGCTTTTGGTGAAGTATGTTTTGCAACTATATTATAATTGGACTCCGAAAATGCAATTAGCATTCAAAGGAATGAACACGGTGTCACTTTGCCTCCTGTTCTTCGATATTTTTGCTGCTTGCAATTTTCCAGATATAATTTCGTTGTAAGTTGCTTCCAATTTTCTGTGCCGTCTTCGTTTATGTTCACTCCAGCGGTGATTAATGGTAATAACGTAAACCTTTTTTGTGGAAATTGGTTCAATAGTTTAGTTGGGTTGGGGGCGCATGAACATCGATGCTGTCAAGCTCGTATGGGGGGGTTCGCATCTGCATGAGTCATGCGGAAGACAACAATTGAATTTGGTGAGTGTTGTGACTGTATCAACGTTGAAGTTGTCCGATAGTGCCTGAAATACGCTGACCACTAGCAGAGGCTTTGATCATGGCTGTTTTGGTGCCATCAGGTTTGAACTGACTGTCTAATATTGGCAACAGTGAACTGGTTGGAGAAATCAGTGTTACTTTGAGGTTGTTCAAGTGCACGCTGCTAAGAACGCATCCAGATGCGGCACAGCCACATGGTCAAGTGTATAATGTGTATTCATATCAGTGGATCGGCTTCTGTTAACTCGGAAGCCTTCATTAGTCCACGTGAATTAGTGCGCATTTGTTGGCGTTGCAGCTACTGGTACCGAAGCACCTTTTTTTGCATTATTTGTATTCCTTTTACTTTTACTTGAAGCCAAAAGCAATTGAAAGAGAAGTACGAAAAGGTGGCGATTAACAAACGCTTTTTAAACTGATTCGTTATCATAAAATCTATTGCGTTGAAATGTTGTACTGGTGCTGTGTGGTACGAACAACTAACATTGTGTTCAAATATACGTTTTTACCGCACAGATTATTAAAATGCTCATTGTATTGAAAATGATTCAAGACTACAGCAAAATTTTTATTGTGTGTTGATTTTCCACGTCAGACCAAAAAAGCAGCAAGCCAGACCTAGTATTACATTGCACATGGCTTAAGACGTGTGCAGCAGATCTCTGGTTTGACCGTGTTCTCATAGTTTTATCGAATTTGGTTTGAACTGTTTTGGTTTCGATCGGGTCAGATTTGACCAAATGTCAGCACTGTTGATGCTTTAAAAATATCAAAAGACCAATTCTATCCGTGTCCTTGATCATGTACCGCAAAAGGGGGATCATTTCACTTAAGTAACTGTTCCTGTTGGTCTCATTCAACGCGTGCGGCACAGTGACCATGCAGTGCAAAGACGACGACGCCAACAATCAACTGCATGTCTCACAATCCGTTTGTCTTGTGTTTCCATTTCGGTTGGTTTTCGGTTGTGTTGCTTCAGAATTGCTAAAGTGATAACTGAGACAGAGGTCAATCGGTCACTTTTGACCATTTTGCAAGCATCATCAAACTAATTTCCTTTATAAACACAATTGTTCGTCTGCAATTTCCGTCAATCGCAGATGAAAACATTTGACCGAACCTTCTTAGTACCACACAGATTAAGCGAGCACCGCCAGATTGATCGATGCGACGATGCGAACGGAAAACAACGAGCATGTGACGATATTTCACCAAAACTATTCAGTGATGATGCTCCTATTTACATTGCTGCTCGTTACGACCGCCGATTACGTGCCAAGGTGACTGTTGTTGGTTATCTTGCGTTCTGGGGAACCTATCACATGAACGCGAACTGGCCGTTTCGGGTTGGTTGTAATTTGTTGTTAGTTATAATCAATAAGTCAATTTCCGGTTGACTTATTGATAGTTCAATCTAGGTTTGTATCTGTTGTAGGACTTTTGGCGACCGCCTCGTTTATGTGCTACTGGATTGCTGGCACTGCGTGTTTTCTCAGCACCTACGGTCTGTTGAGACAATATACAAGTGAGTCGATTTGAGCTACACATAGCTAAGCAACTTTAATTTGTGTTTTGTTGAAAAGTCACTAATGAAAATACTTGTAGTTCACTAAAAATGAGTAAACTGTTCAGTGGGGGCTCAACAGCTGTATTTGAATGAGAAAAATCTGGTTACTTTTCAAATTCAAGGATCAGCAAACTGAAAATGTGTGTGATTATTCTCAGTATTTTCAGGTGACGCGCAGCAATCAGACAGTGCTGCAATTGGAGACATTTGTTAGACTCCGATTTGGGTAGCTGCGAATTTCAGCGTGGCAACTTCGGAACGTGGTTCAGCTTGCAATTACTGTTGCAGTGCGTTATTTGGGTTGTACGTTTATGAATATAAACGGTGCGTGTGATCCGATAATTTCAAGATCTTTTAACCAAAATAACTACAAACAGCGTAGCAATTTTCGCTGAAACATGACAACACTGTTGACGAATGGACACATTTCCCCCCCCCCCCCCCCCCCCCTCAGGCTCTTTGTGTGGCGCAGTTGGTGACCTGGTTCGTCAATTGCGGCTTTGTATTGGCGAAACTGTGTGAGACAAAGAATGAGCGACGCTTGACGGACGCTCGCGATGACGATGACGAAGATTTGTTGTATCGCGTTCGGGGATGAATATTGCAGAGTTTCAAAAGGCTCATTTGACATGCAACATCAATATCAATATCGGTGTATCGGACTTTTTGATATCATTTGCCAGTTTGGTTTGTTAAAACAACATTGTTTGTGACTTGTTTTTGTTTAACCGTATTTGATTTATTCTTTTTCAATTTTTATTTTTTGTTTTGATGTTTTTGTGTTACTACAACATTTTGTCGCTATCTTATGGGTAGCAAGTGTCTAAAACGGCAAACATGTTCGAGTCAAAAACAACTGCAAAATTTTCTGAAGCCAATTCAAAAGCAGTTTAGCATCAACAATAAGTAAATGTTTCTGTGTCGAAATATATGGTCTTGAACATGCGTGAATGAGACGCTAAGCCAATGGTTATCGCCAATGAATGGTGACCTATATTTTTGCTACGGATTGTTGCTGCTACTGAGAAAGAGTAGTTATCGCATCAAACAGCAGAAAATAGTAGTACTGATTGATTAATAATTTGAAAAATAGCTAGCACGTTCAAAATGCAGAATTTTAAACTGAACAAGAAAACCGGTTATCAACACATTTTCGTTGATACTTTTCAAGCGCCTATCAA
>JASANC010004617.1:0-17886 GCA_030248135.1 Theristus sp. LFF4_11
AGTTCAAAATTGCACTTACGTTTTTCTTGTTTGGTTTAACTCCTGAAGCGCTGTAAGTGAAACCGCAATAATCTAATTCAGGGCGCAGAAAAGTGCATTTGGCTAGATTCATGCGAAAGTCGTATTCTTGAAATTGCAGGAAAATTTTCTCAAGGATCTCAAGGTGTTCTTCAAAAGTTTCTGTGGTGAAAGAGATGTCGTCAAGGAAAATGCATACTTGTGGAAGGTCTTTGAGTACCGTTCGCATCGCATTTTGAAAAATGGACGGGCCATTAATTAATCCAAAAGGGGTGACAGTCCATTCATATAAGGTTTGATCAGCTAAGAAAGCTGTTTTGTGTTGAGAAGCTGGATCAAGTGGAATGTTATAATATCCGGACGTTAAGTCAATTGAGGTGTAATATTTGCCTTTTTGGAACTTTTCCATTATTTCTTCTATAGTAGCAAGTTTTGTCCATATTTTTGGAGTTTGTGCATTTAAGTTTCTGTAGTCTACACACAATCGCATCACCGGTTTGCCTGAAGGATCTTTGTTCGGTTTCGGGACGAGGACAACTGGTGCACAATAACCGCTTTGACTTTTAACAATTAAACCGTTTTGTTCAAGTTCAGTTACTATATCTTTCAGGGCTTCGCGTTCAACTGTACTCAAGGATCGAGGTCGCACTGCTACTGGGGTTTCCGTTTTAGTTACAATTGTGTGACTCAATTTTTTACAGCGGCCCAGTGAGTATGGTGTGTCACTGAATAAATGTTCGTATCGTTTTAAAAGTGTCTGTAATTCCGATTTCTGTGTATCCGTTAAAAAATTATCTGGTATTATCAGTGTATCGACTTGAGATGTTTTTATTTTTGTTTCTGTCCAGTCTGGCCAGTCTTGGCAAACGAAGTTTTCCAAAGGTGTTGTGGTTTGAGCTTGAGCGATTTTTGTCCCTTTATAAAGTAGTTTGTCATTTGTAGTTATATTAGCAATGCGTATGGGAATTTCGTTGTTTTGGTTGGTAACTAAACTTCTGGCTATTTTGATGCCAAATCGATCGAAAGTGTTTTCAGATGGTTCAACAAGTAAGTCAATGCCATTTTGCAATGTCGTTGGAATGATTCTGGCTTTTGTAAGTACGTCCGTGCGAGCTGGTAAATGCAGATTGTCTATTAGAGCGATTCGGAAAATTTCCGGTATTCTGGGATGTTTCCCAAGTGGAAGGAGTATATCATTGCCGATTTTGCAGGTACCGTTGTTGTAATTTAGTGTAATAGGTTTATGGAGTGCTGCCAAAAAATCTGAGCCAAGTATGATGTTATGTGTGTTGCAATGATTGTCGTCCACAACATGAACGGTGTAAGGAATGGATGTTTCCTCATCTAAAAAGAGTGTTACGTGTATTTGGCCAAGCATTGGTATGGAGTGACCGGACGCACTGGTAGCATCTGGAACTGAAGATGGAAGCAGCGGGTGAAGGTGCAGTTGGTTGGCAAATGAGAGGGGACAAATGGTGGTTGACGATCCTGTGTCGATTAATACTTTAGCCATTAATTCATTTACTTGAATGAATGTATCTGATGGACCAACTACATGTTTGCAATCTAAGGTGTTGCTGCTAAGAGAATTAATTGATTCGTTAGAGTTTAGTTCAGGAGGGTTTAATATCTCATCTTGTTGATCTGTCGCAAGTAAGGTGGAAAATCGCATTCGATTGCTTTGGGTGTCCGACTGTATATTAACGTCATGTTCTTCGGAGGGGGTTGTGTTGTGAGCAGTTCTTCTTGTGAGTTGTTCTGTTATGTTCATGCGATGAAAAAGATTTCTGAATTGGTTGATAATAGAGTGTGTGATAAGTTTTGTGAAAATAATTATGAAAATATCAATTCTGACCTTTATGCAAATAATGAAAGTCCAAAAATCATATAGAGAAAAATTTAGGCGCGGGATTCCAAGCGTATGTAATAGTGAGGTTGTCGTGATTGTGTGAATAACTGATAATGAGGACGACGGTGTTGCGTTAAGTTGAAAAGCTGAGTTTCTTCGGATGTGTTGGTTTATTTCTTCAGTGTCAAAAAGTTCATTCAATGAAAAGGAAGATGTCAGTTCTAATGTGTTGTACATTGCAAGGTTGTAGTAAATGACTGGTAAATCAGATAAATGAACTGGTTGCATAATCAATTTAGTGACAAAAATAGGAAGAACAGTAGGAAGGACCTCTGCATATGAACCGTTGTTGTTGAAGTAAATGTAATGTTTGATGTCGAAAGTAAAAGGAATAGTTTTGACTAAGGTACAACTTTCAGGTGATGAATGTGGGTGAATAATGTTTGTTTTTGGATCCATAAATGCATTGAAAGTTTTATGATGGAAATTTATTGATAGTGGTATAAATGATGTGCAGTGAGAATGAGTCATAGGGGTAAAGTTATAATTGCTTGGCTGTAGAGTCCAACATGGATGCACTTGGATAATTGAATGAGAGTGTGTCGCATAAATATCTTGTCTGCCTAAAAATAATCGAGCTGCCATGACAGGGTTGTCCATTAATGAGTTATATAAAAGTTGTAGCATTTGGTTAAGAGTATGACACGTTGAAATGAAATTTACTTCAAATGTGTGTTTCATAGTTTCGCGAATAGTTAGTTCGAGACTTTGTAATCTACTTGCCAGTTCAGGTTCAAGAACGAGGCCTTCAGAAATGCGAATGTCGCGTTTGTCACGGACTGGTTCGGTTGTATTATCAGTATCTATTTGCAATACTGGGACACCTTGATCTGAGATATGTAATGTGGCGGGTTGTCCAGAGCATTCTGATACTTTATTATCTGTTGAGAATGTGAACGCGTAATTTTTTGAATCTGCCAAAAAGTTTTTGCCTAGTTGACTTCCCGTTACATTCAGCCACGGTGTATATTCGCAGTTGTGAGATTCGGTTGGTTCCCAGACCAGCATGCCTTTATCGCGTAATTCGCACCAGCCAAGTTCGTAGGAGCAATGAGAGACGTCGCCAGCAGGTGACTGTAGTTTGTTGTTGCCGAAGTGAGTAAAGATTTTGGCACTGTGAACAAAACAATTGGTGACTGATGTTTCATAGTATGAGCAGCATTTAAAGAAACCACCTGGTTTGTAAGGGTGTAAGATGTTATTTGTATGGAATAAATTACCGTCTAAATGAAGAGTGCCGTACGTACATTTGTGATAATACACCATCTCGCGACAATGACCAGAAGTCATAGGGATGTTTTCCTCAATTTCTTTGGTATTATGAATATCGCCAAAGAAAGATGATTTTATTAAAGTCCTGTGTTTAATTATTCGACAAACATAGCCAAAGTCAGTTAGACTTTCGATGTTCTTTTTGTATAATTGAAGTGTCACATTTTGAACTGTGTCCGTATGATTTGTTGGTTGTAATTTGCAATCGATGAATTTGTGTGGCAACTTGTATAAGTGAGGACGATCCGTGATGTGGCAAAGCAATGGACCTTTTGGAGCTTGGTACGATATTAATCCATGTAAAACTGGTAATAGGATACAGAAAAATAATAATGAAGTTAAACATGTTGTTTTGTACAGTTTATGACGTACACTAAGGTGAGCAATGTTTCGTTCATTCGAATGAGAATCTGGAATTTGAGGTTGAGATTCGAAATGTGTTGGTTTTGTCATGGCATGCGTGTGCCGTTTGTTTTTCTGTATTATCAGTTGATGTGTTATTATTTTAGGAAGAATACAGAGGTTGTCTGGTATTGGTTGTGGGGGAGAGCAGGGTAAGTTCTCACAGTGTGCAGAAGGTGCTGTGTATGGAGTAAAAGGTGGAGCTAGATCTTGCCGTATAACGTTGATTAGAGGTTTTGAATGTTGCTTAAGCATGTTTTCGCGAAGGGTTTTGTATATTTCAGATTGTTTAGTAGCGTATTCTGCTGTTGTGTCTTTTAACTGGGTGTTGTAGTCTTGTATATGTCCATCTGTGTCTGTGGTTGGTTTTATATCAGATGCAGTGGTCTTGATGGTGTCTTGAGAAGAATATGTAATTGCTGGTTTTTGTGAATATTGAATTGGTGGAGTTGGGTAACGAGTGGGTGACTTTTTCAGAATTGAACGATCAGGAAAACGATTTCCAAAACGGACTGGCGTTTGTTTGCGGTTTTGACGCCAGTTTCGTTGTTGATTTTGGCTGCTATACGAGCGATATGGCTGTCTCGTCTGATAAGTGTAACTTCGATTATTGAAAGGGACATGTCTTTGTGGAAAAGAAAATCTAACTTTTCGACGGGGACAAGTAGTGACTAAATGATTCCAGGATCCACATTCAAAACATGTTGGACGATTATGTGAGTTATCCATACGATAGCGGGGTTGTTGTCCACTGTTATTTAGAGAAAAATTTGTGAATCTACGTTGAATTGTTGCGACTTGGTTTTTGTCATTGTAATATTGTTTTTTAGGACTGTTACTGTCATGAATGTTTAAGTATCGTATGTGTTCTGGTCTCAGTCGTTGATTTCGATTGAAGTTCTGTCCTGCCTCCAACATAGTTTGAGCTTCTACAAGTCGTGCTTTATCAATTGCATCTTCGAATGATGTAGGGTTTTGAAGTGATACGTAAAAACGTATGTCCGGTTTAAGTTTTTGTAGAAAATGCGACAAGAGGATTTCATCAAAAGGGATTTTGTCCAACTGCGGGTATGCTGCTTGCACCAATTTTTTTAGCTCTAGGCTGAAGTCTGCAACTGTTTCTGATTCGCGCTGTATACGGTTTGCTAAAATCGTTTGATTAAACCGATTATTCAGTTTTGGGTAAAATTTATCTCTCAAATTTTTGATCAATTCTGCATATGTCGCTTTCTGTGCCGCTGACAGTTCTTTGTATGTATCAAGTGCTGAGTCACGAAGGTAGACAGGTAAAGTGCGCAATTTCTTTGTATCATCGTATTGTAACGCATCACAAGCAATTTCAAAAATGGACAAAAACTCATCAAAATCTTGTGATTTACCACTATATAGGCGCATATCAGTTGTAGGCATTAAGTTTCTGTCTGAAATCAGCTGTGTGGCATCGTTTATGGTATTCATGTCACCGGTAAGGTTTTCTAAAAGTGTGCTGATTTTATTAGTAGACTGATTATAGCTGTCGGCTAGGCGCGTTAATTCTCTAGTAAGGGCACGATATTCGCGGTTGGAAATTGGCGCGTCTGTTTCTGGTTGCTTACTCATGTGAAAATTCAATCAGTTTTCCTTTAATTCTGGCGTTGCTGGCTTTGAGCTAAGTGCGGTAGTCGGCTGACGAGTCAAGAGAAAAAGAAGCGCTGAAGTGACTCTATGGAATTGCTGTAACAAATGATAGTATTGCGTTATCATTTCCTCTGTTTTCAAAACATTAGGATCACCGTAATGTAAGCTGCGTATTAACGAATTCAATTGCGAGGAGGTCGCTGTCAATAAGTCTGACAAATATGCGGCATCAACATCTTCACTATTATTTGGGCGCGGCAGAACAAGTTTCAATTTAGGGCGTGACGTGCTTGCCATTAGTCACGAATTCCAGAGAATCTTTCAATGTTTTCAGTGTACAACTGCAGATTCCGATTAAGGTTATTTATCAGTCTGGACAATGTAGTAAAAAGAGCGTTGACACGTTCTATGAGAATTGTGGCTTGTGATAGAAGATCAGTTACCGATTGTTGTTGGGTCTCTTGGCTTTGACTTGACTCGGTTAGCGTAAATTCACTATCATAGTTATTAGATAATGGAATACCAGGCATTAGTTAGGTGGATGAATCATAAAAGTGCGCGTAAAATACAAAGTACAAAGTATGTAAATACATAAATGCAGCGCAGGGCGTTGTCCGTGTTGCACGTAAACTCAACGAACAAAACAATAAAAGAAAGTACAGTAAAATTCACTTACGTCGGCGATGGAAGCAGGACTCGGTGCTACCATATAGTGTTATTTGGTTGGGTGGGCGATAGATCGGACCTGGTTCACTTTTGCCAACGTGCGTGTGGGTGTTTAGGTTTGGTGGCGGTAAGGCCGCCGTTACTACCGTTACAAAAGAATGACAATTGTAAGACTTACCAGAACCAACACTTACGGAACGTGACCGGATGAGACTGACTGAGACAGGATGAAACCGAATGAGACTGAGTAAAACAGAATGAGACTGTAGGAGACTGAATGAGAACTGAACACGGAGTCACTGAGAATCTCCTGCTTATATAGGGTTCTTGCGGTGAGTTTTTATAAAATGGTGAACAATGGGTCCCGAGAGAGAGATCGCATCAAGTCTGCGTTAAAGGTTGCGAAATCGGTCTGAACAGTTACGTTACAGTTGAATGATTCCTAAAATAGCATTTCGGTCTTTGTTTAGTCAGTACTTGTGTGGGCGTTTATGAGGAGAGTTCCAGAATTTACGAGCGGCAATAGAATTGACAATAGAGAGTCTAAATGGAATTGCGATACATTAAGATAGTTTATACGTTTCAGACGAACGATTTGGGGTTGGTACGGTATTATTGCAAAATTACATATATGATAAAAGTTACAGTATACTATAACTGACGGATTCTGTGGATGATTTCAAGCATCAACTTGCGCAATTGCTGAAAAGATTGAGATTTGGCTCATTTTCAACAACAGAATTGATTGTGTTTTTTTGTAAACGGTAATCAACTGGTTACCTGGGTGTTGTTTTCACCGATAAATTGAGGCGACGTTTCGTTCAGCAGTTTGTGGAACATACGAAGCAGATTGTCAATCAGCGCCGGATAAGCGGGTGTGAGAGCTAGCGCCTACAATGCACATTCACATTCACAATGACTTCAATGTATCATCATTCACATGCTCGCAGATGCAGAATTTCGACTTCGCTCTTGTTTTATTACGGCAGATGCAACAAATAACCAAAACCAATTGACTTAGGTCAATTTTATAAACTTGCATCACCTCAAAGTTGCTGCTGATCTCTTGCAGAGCACGCAGTTTCGCATCGTCGCCTGCAAAAATGGAACAACAAGAAACGCATAAAAACCACTTCCTCCAGGCACGCCAAAAAACTTCCGAAATTCAAAAAAAACTCACGATGCGTAGCGCTCGTTAACGTGCCGAGCAGCGTGTCCAACTTGCTGAGAATCGGCAATTCCTGAAAGGTGTTGGCGGTCGCAGCAGTGACAGCAGCCGCTGCTTGCGTCGTTGGTTTTTGGCCCATCGGTGGACTCCCAGCTGTTGAACTGGTCGATGGACCCGGCGTTCCGGGACCCGGCGACGGCGTCGGCCCGAGACTACGAGCGGGAGAGGCCGCTGGCACTGAGAAACCCGCTGGAGGGGTGTCCGACATTTTGGCGTTGAGGTTTCACGTTGGTTTTTGCATTTAACACTGATTCAGTGCGCACGGTACCGGCGACAATTCATCAAATTGTCCGGGTGTCTGAGGTCAAAGTGCAGGATTTTTCTCGCGGAAGCGGCGGAACAGCAACAACGTTGTTGAAGCTCCTTACGTTTTTGTTGTTAGTTTGCTTTGCTGCAACGTGCTGAAGCATGCGAAGATGTTTTATTTGTGTACGTTATTCGGATTTTTATTGGCACAGTTTTCACACAAAAAATTACATGAAATTGTGTATTGGTCGCGTTTGTCATGAATTCATTTTTTTCCAAATTGTTCTGGAGCGGGTCAATTTGCATAGAAATTTACCATTTAGCATCGAGTTTTTTGTCAGTGTCGATGTGGTTCTGTAAATCAGTGAACACTGATTGTTGAAACAAGAAAACTGGATTTAGTCTTGCCGCCGATGATCTCTTTTCTCTTGTCTGTGTTGGTGATGCAATTGCCTAGCCTAGCCATGGTGTCTTGCACTTCTCTGGTATTATGCAGTGCACTGCAGAATAAAACTGACTGACACATCATTTGACAATCAGCAACCTCAATTATATTTTTTTAGATCTGCAATACGCATCAAAATTTTTTTTTAATTTTTAACTTTTTTAAAAAAATTCTGAAACTTATTTATTGTGTCATTGACTTGACAATGACAACTGACTGAATTTTTAATGCAATCAAAAATTGACTTTGCGCGGGGAAAGAGAGGCGCCAGAAGAAGAGAAACAAAATCAAACAAAGAAACCGGATTCAAACCCCGCCTTGATGCACAATCCCCCAATCACAACACAGAATTCAAATTACAAAATTTCTTTTCGAAATATGCTTCTGGTCTTGCAACGAAAAACCATATACGGTAAAATGATAGTGCAGTGGAAAACGTTCCCGCTAGGAATCCAATGGCCATTCCAAGTTTTGGGGTTCGAATCTCGCTCCTTGAATTGAATCAAAATCTGTTTTTGCTGTCGATTATGCTTTTCAAAGCGCTCAACGTTGTGGTTTTACTCATTTTTACACAGAATGAACGATGAACTCAAACAAGATATGTTTGTTTGTAACTAATAACTACGTTTTTTTAATTTGATTTCACAAATGCAGAAAAAGCGGCTTGTAAAGCAAAGCAATTCATTTTGATTCCTGCAATTCATGTTTTTTCACGACTGGTTTTTGTTCGTGTTCGAAAAAAAGTGAATTAATTTCAATAATTGACAAAAAATTTCAAAATGCCGAAGGAAAATCTGAAGACTGAAGGTCGATAAAAATAGGTTCACACGTGCACAATCCTTGGTTATCTTTTTGTCTCGCTCTCGCAGCGCAAAAGGGTAATTAGGGAATCGCGCAAAAGAACTCTGTTCAATCAAAAATGACATTCACTGTCAATTGCAGAGACCAACGACGACGACGACATGTCCAGCGTACATGCGCACAGCGGCGGCGGCGGCACCACAAATATGCCAGCCACTCATCAGCATCACAATCAGTTCCTCCAAGCCAATGGTCATCCTATTGGCAACAATGTCATGCAAAAGACAAACGTCGACACGCAGAAAATGGTGCCCGCTGAAAGTAGACGAATTCGGTATTCGCGCAACAAACGAACGTTCAAGGTTTCGATTTTTCTTTGGTAACTCCTTTGAAAGATTGGTCCGCGCTCGCGCATACGCCAAAATTTTCGCCGTAGCGAGCTAAAGCCAAAAAAATCAAAAAAAGCCAATTGGTGTTTCAAATTAGTCCTGTACTTGTTGTTGTTGTTGTGATTGCCGCTGACGTCTCGGGTCTCGCTTTTTTCCGTGTGGTTGGCGTCCATGTTTCATGGTCATCACGACACGACAAACTTCTTCCAATAGAGTGCGGTCAGTCAGAAACCCAGGCCCGGAGGAGAGGGGGTCATTATTTTGGCGTCCATGGGTGAGTGCAGATTATGTGGTGTTTGAAAGCAATTGAACGAACGCCACGCCAGTATTTTCTAGCTCTGATTATTGCGAAAACTGTGCAAGCAAAGTCGAGTTGAAATCAACGAAATTGTTTTCGTCCAGGTGATAATGATTGGCGACGCCGGCGTTGGCAAGACTTGTCTCAGTTTTCGTTTCTGCAACGGCCGCTTCCCGGAGCACACCGAGGCGACAATCGGCGTGGATTTTCGTGAGCGAAACTTGGAGATGCACGAGGAGCATATTCGGGTTGGTCTGTTTTTTGTGAGACAACAGCATTTTTTGCGTAATTTTGGCTTGGGTTTTGGTTGGTTTTCGACAGCTGACCGAACGTGAAGTTTTCAATCAATAAAACGGTGCTATTTGTGCATTCAAAAGCTGGAAGCTTGTTGCTGGGACCAATCATGGAGCTCAATTCAACGGGTCAACCGTAGCAACATAATTTACAGTTCCTGTTCAGATTTTGTTCTTCAAGGTCCACCCACCGTTGGTTGGTCCACCAACTCATCCAAAACTGTTGGCTTGATTCGATTGCAAAATGATTGATGATTGTTTGAAGGGCTCGAGTGTCAAGTCAATTTCAGGTGCAAGTCTGGGACACCGCCGGTCAAGAACGGTTCCGCCAGTCGATGGTCGCCCACTATTATCGAAACGTGAATGCGGTCGTTTTCGTTTATGACGTCACAAAGAGGAACTCGTTCTCAAACCTCGACAACTGGGTGGCGGAGTTTAAGCGGAATTTCCGTTCGTCGCCGGTGACCGACACTGCCGGTGTTTCGGAGGTGCCGCGAATTCTGGTCGGAAACAAATGCGACATTGCGGATCAGATTGCAGTCAGCACGGCGGAGGCGCAGAAATTCGCCGACGCCAATGACATGCCGCTGTTTGAGACGTCCGCGAAGAGTGACTCGCAGGTTCGTTCGCGGTTTTCGGCCCCCCTTTTTCAAGTTGGTAATGCAACTCCCTAATCTGTGTGGTAAACTGGTGGCTGATGAAGTGATGTTGTGCCTTCTGAGACACTCTGGAGTGCGCTCGAAGACAAGACAAGCGGTCACTGTTATAAACGCAGTGATGTTGCGCAGTCGCAAACAAATACACAGGCACTCATACGGTATTACAGTACGTGTGCGGTGCGCGTGTGCTTTTTTGAGACGATGTGATGACAATGGAGTTCACTGCATTCGTTCATACTGGGACTTAGCATTGTGAAACAATCCGTGGGGAGTGATCAGGTGGAATAAAACATTTTTCACATTTCTCAACGTGTGCAAAAAGTTGAGGGAGGGGGAGCTGCAGAAAACAAAGAAAACAAAACTCAATTCATGTGCTCCGTTGTCTAGGCAGATCACGTCGAGTCGATCTTCATGACCGTGGTGCACAAATTGGTGGCTAGCCGTCCGACGCACGTACAGACAGCGGAGGAGCGACAACAGGCGGCTGTGAAACTGACAGACGCGCAAACTCGCGCAACAGCAGAGTTGGCGGAACCGGGCTGGTGTTGCTGAGGTGTTGCGGACGATCTTGGATTGGAATATTCAGTTTTGCTCATTGATAAATCAGACTGCGTTTCAGAATCAGTGCTTTCGGGTAAAAACCACCGGAGCGTGGGTGGCAAAAATGAGTTGTGGAGAACACCTGCTTGAAGTGCACGCTCTCGCTTTCCGTGAAAGCAGGTTTGAAACGCGGTTCAGAGTGAAAAAAATTGTGTGCCTGTTCTCTGCATTTTCCGCCCGGTCAACATCATCTGCATCTCATCAGTAACGTCGTTTCCCAGTCCACTGTCTCGCAAGAAAGTCTTGTGTAATCAGTACTGTATTTAGCGACTTCTGTTTTTTGTGCTTGACTGAACCGAATTTGAACCAAAAAAACACCATGGTTTAGCTGATCGTTCGTCTAGGTTAGCAATTCGTGTCAATCTGGTGATTCGTGAGGTTTGTTGGTGTTTTGGTTGCGTCCTATATTTTTGCATCTGCCATTCATGTCTGATAATTGTCGAATTTGGGCTCAATCTTGCTGTCAGTGAAACCGAACTCAATTCGTGGTAAAGAACATTTCGGGCGGCACGATTATTATCTGTGATGTTGTTTTTCTGTGAACGTTTCGCTTCCGTCAGTCTGTTGCTGTGAATTGTGATACTGATACTTGTTTTGAATGGTCAAGGGTTTACGCAAATTGATGTTTTCTTGCAAGTGATCGTTTGTTTGTTTTGAGGGTTGAAAAGGCCGAGGGGTTGGGTTTGTTTCGTCTGCGTCTGAATTTTCAGGCTTTCCGCGGCTAGTCTTTGTGTCTTTGGTGCAACTTCCGATTGTTTTATCCAATCAAAAACTGTCACAGCTTTGTATTGGTAGGTTCCGGTTTATTTGTTTATTTATTCGACCTGTTGCTTGGACCAACCAACGTTTTGTACTTGTGCAGTATTTTGTACATTTTTTATTCATTTTTTTGTCGGATTTGGTTTGATGATACTTGATCGTATTTATTCACAATGCACCAATTTTCAACAAAAATGAAAGTGCAAACAAAAACGAAATTCGATTCGAATCAATATATCGTTGATATCTGGACAAGGAAAATGGCAATATTTTGAGTCCGAGGCAGTCAAGCCGTGTTGACTATTTCATTTGAATAAATATAACGAACAGAAGTGAACCAAATATTGGTCGGGAAAAACGGATTCAGCACCATGCGGCCGTGATATTTACAAGCGCACAAAAACGTGCGTTTTTCGGCGCGTAAAATTCGCGCAATCGTGTCAACGCCCAGTCGGCGACCGGCAGATGCGCTCTGCCCTTGCTGACGCCGAGGCATTTCAGTCGGCCGTTTTGCCGCACCGGACAGTAGAAGCCTTTCGTTGGATCGTATTTCAAATGTGAACTGTTGAACCACGAGCTGAGCCCTAAAAATGCTTCGACCCGCTTCAATTCGTCGAGCGGTTGAGAGACGAAGCGATCCGAGTCGATTACCAGAAATTGGCGGCGTGGAAAGTGCTGCAGCCAGTTGCGCATGTGCTTGTGGTAGAGGCCGACCTGGGAATGGAGGGTGAGTTTTTGGATTTGTTTTGGACCGATTCCACAAGACCTGAAGGTAGCAAGCTTCGGTGATTGTTGTGCTTTTGTTTGCTTTTATTGCAATCGGTTTGTTGGTGGTTTGGGTCGGATGAAGTTTTGGTTTTGCTGATTTTTTTTTCATTAAAACGTGTTGCCCATAAGGGCGGTACAGGTCGCGGCCCATCGCTAAATTTTGATATTTCGAGTTTTTGTGCCCAAACCAACCTACTAAGGGTACTTATTACGCATACCAATTTTTAGCCCAAAACTCCAACCCTAGGGCTCACTACAGGCAAATTTAGATTTTGGCCGATTTTTGGTCAATTTTTGGCTTTTGTCAGAAAAACGATTTTTTTGGGGTTTGGGGGGTTCAAATCAAAAATCCAACTTTACCACGTTGTTCAGCGCATTTTTCTAGGTATGTACCGTATTTTTCAGACCTTGCACTCAAAAGTCAGTTTTAGCCCGAAAGTCACAAGTTTTTCAACACAAATTCGCTCATAACCCTCAGGACCACAGGATCTGAAAAATTTCAGTTGTGCCAAAAGATAGGCCAAATTCTCCGCTAGAACATGCAAAAAAATTTCCGGGGGCAATAACTTTATAAGGACATTAAGTTATATAAGTTATAAGATATAAGTTATATACAAAACAACTTTTGTCGTCGACCCCCATGAAAAACGCGAAATATAAAGTTTTTCAAGCAATTGCGTTGAAAATGTGCGTAGAAATGCCAATAATAAAACTGATACTAATGTTTTCGAATACGTAGAATCCAATGGTAATAACTATTTACTATTAACTTGTTGCAAATACGTTTATTTTGCGACTATTACATGCATAATAACTGTTCATGTCTTGACAAGACATTGTTATAAATCTTTTTAACCGGCCAGCTTTACCAAAAAATGCGAACACGAAAACTGGGATAACGGTTTTCGAATACGTGGAGTTCAATGGTGGTTACCATTTTCTATTATTTTGTTTTGAATAGCTGCATTTAACTGCATTTAAATGCACATCCAACTGCCAAAGTTGTTATACCGTATTACCCCCATTAACCCCCCCCACCATTAACCCCCCCCCCACCAATAAACCCCCAGCCCCCCCCCGACAAGTTTCCGAATAATCCCCCCCACAAATAATCCCCCATGGGAATTAATTGGAAACCTGTTTCAAACACATATCCAGCGAATTCAGTGGCTGAATGCAGTGACATTGGTGAAATTGTGCTACCAAAGGCCCCAAAGAGACGAGTTAATGGTAATTTCATTACAAAAGGCTGTTACAAAAGGAAATCTCTGTGAAAAGTAGAAGTTTCTGCGACTTTCTTGCCTGCTATGCAAGGTATTTTTGCCATTTTTCAACAAACCCCACCCCTAGAATTTGTTTGTAAATAACCCCCCACCAATAATCCCCCCCCCACCAATAAACCCCACCCCTAAATGTCGCTGACGTATTAATCCCCCATGGGGGTTTATTGGGGGTAATACGGTATATACATATATATGTGCCGAGATAGCATTTTCACGGAACTTTTTTCTTATTACTGACCTCACATGCTTGATGACTTGGCGACCAACTGGCAGGTTCATCAAGATTTCACTCGTGATCTACAAGATATCTACGCTCTGTTTTTGAAACGGTTGTGAAGCTGAAATCATTTGGTTGGGATTACGGAATGCATGCTTTCTGTGAAAACCAAACTCCAAAAAATTAACCCCCATGGGGGATTATTTTTTGGGGGGGGGGGAGATAATTCGGAAACTTGTCGGGGGTGGGGTTTATTGGTGGGGGGGGGGTTAATGGGGGTAATACGGTATAACAACTTTGGCAGTTCGATGTGCATTTAAATGCAGTAAAATTCAGCTATTCAAAACAAAATAATAGAAAATGGTAACCACCATTGAAGTCCACGTACTCGAAAACCGTTATCCCAGTTTTCCCCGTTCGCATTTTTTGGCAAAGCTGGCCGGTTAAAAAGATTTGTAACAATGTCTTGTCAAGACATGAACAGTTATTATGCATGTAATAGTCGCAAAATAAACGTATTTGCAACAAGTTAATAGTAAATAATTATTACCATTGGATTCTACGTATCCGAAAACATTAGTATCAGTTTTATTATTGGCATTTCTACGCACATTTTCAACGCAATTGTTGAAAAACTGTATATTTCGCGTTTTTCATGGGGGGTCGACGACAAAAGTTGTTTTGTTACATCCTTATAAAGTTATTGCCCCCAAAATTTTTTTTTGCATGTTGTAGCGGAGAATTTGGGCTATCTTTTGGCACAACTGAAATTTTTCAGATCCTGTGGTCCTGAGGGTTATGAGCGAATTTGTGTTGAAAAACTTGTGACTTTCGGGCTAAAACTGACTTTTGAGTGCAAGGTCTGAAAAATACGGTACATACCTAGAAAAATGCGCTGAACAACGTGGTAAAGTTGGATTTTTGATTTGAACCCCCCAAAACCCAAAAAAATCGTTTTTCTGACAAAAGCCAAAAATTGACCAAAAATCGGCCAAAATCTAAATTTGCCTGTAGTGAGCCCTAGGGTTGGAGTTTTGGGCTAAAAATTGGTATGCGTAATAAGTACCCTTAGTAGGTTGGTTTGGGCACAAAAACTCGAAATATCAAAATTTAGCGATGGGCCGGGGCTTGTACCGCACCTGTACCGCCCTTATGGGCAACACGTTTTAAATTCAATACTGTATCAGACGAGACTAGTGAGTGCACTGGGGAAGCAAGCTGATGCCAACCAATCAGAACGAAGCTATCGATTAAGAAATCTAACCTGAACAGCATTGTATTTTGTGTTGATTTCGTTCGAATCTTCTTCGAAGGCGATTTGTTCGAATCGATCGTACGGCTTGCCGCGGAACTTTTTCTGCACTGCGATCTGTATTAAACAAAAAACAACTTTCAGTCTATTGAAGAATTACAGTCAGAAACGTTTTACCAATCAACCAATTTGTATGGTGTTTCTCTCCAGTTAAGAGCCACGACCCACAATGAACGATTCAACCTTTTTCTGAATTTTTTGATCAAATCAAATGAAAAACACAAACCCCGCGCAATGTTATTTTATTTGTGACTCCAGACTCCCCCACTAATTTCAAAAACTTAACGCTACCAAATTCCGGTGCTTTGGTTTGATCTTGGTCTGTGAACTTTGAGGAACGTTGATTTGATCAAAAACTTCACAGGCGTTTCATTCTCTAACCACAACACAATCGCATTTTAACCAGTTTTCCTCATCATTGATTGTAAATTCTAGAAACTTTCTCCAGCAGATTTCAACGCCGCGCTAACCTGCGTGTAGTCGGAGACGGCCCGTTCGACGGGTTCCCGGACCAACAGGATGAACTTCGCGTCTGGCAGCAGTCGTTTCACTCGCGCCGGGACCGGCCGTGTGTGGAAATAGCCGGGCGTTTTCTCCACGGTCAACTGGCGCCCGCTGGTCGCTGGCATACGACTGAGGTACCTGGGGTTTTTTGTTGGATGGTTTGAACTTTGATTGTTTCAATTTCGATTCTTAATTTTGACATTTATAGAAAGTGAAAGCGGGATGAAAAACGGTCCATAGCTGTATTTGAACACACCGTGAGCCCCGTTTAAGAGCTTCATTCAGGTCTTTTGGAATGGATTCAATCAACCAATGGGTCGCCTGATTTCTAAAGGAACACGCATCTCTTTTTTAATCAGCAGCCCCGCTGATTGGTTGATCCATTCCAAATTATTTGCGACTTGCGAGCTTTTTTGGAAAGAGATTTAGTTTTGATGTAAGTTAAAAGTTTTTGGGTTGCCTTATGTTCTTTTTCATTTTTTGTGTTTGAGGGTTAACAGTTGTTGAGATTTAGATTAAAGTAGCGACTCACCACTGTGGCCCTTTAGCGTAATGGTTGTTGTTGTCGAAATAGTGCAACTCGCGCCCGGTATGAGCTTCAACCTAAAAGCAAAATCAAACGTTGTTGATCGCGAACGTGATTTGATTCTGACAGAAGTTTTTTCGCCTCTGATCTTGCAGTCAATGCAAAACAGGTGTGTGACAAATGTCGGACCACACTCAGAAATAAAGTGCATCTGAACTAAAAAAAGTTTTGTTTCCGTCAAACGTTTCAAATTGTCGAAACGTTCGATCTTCGTTTGAACAAATGTTCGCTTGATTGATCATTTTGTGGTGGTGGTATTTTCGTTCGAGTACGCTGAACAGGACGGTGAACGTTTTTCGGACGTTTCATTAAACAGCGGGAAATTTTTTTTGACATTTATGAAAATTTCAGATGTGTCCCAATGATTACAAATGGCATTTTAATCGAAACATTCATGAATCCACGATCTGAAAAACAACAACGAAGCGAGCAACTCAACTCCGGATGCATGTTCAAGAATCGTAGCATCGCGCCGGTGCCACCCTTTCGAACGCCAATGATTATTGCACCCGGATACTGCTGTCGCCCTCCCGTCGATGGTCGCCGATCGTCCGGTGAAACGTCGCCAATGTCATTTTTCACAAGACCACTCGGCTCGGTCGACAAAGTTTCCAAGTTTCTTTGAACGCTGCTGTTTCGACACCACGTGAACATCGCAAAACAGACCAGACCAACGCCAACGATGGTGAGCACAAGCGAACGTTTCGGAAATAGTGACGGCTCCCGTTTCAGTGTTGGTGGAGCTTCACTGGCGATTCCTGGTGACTTTTCGGACATCTTCGAATTTTGGTCCACTGCAACGCCAAAGCGTCTATGGATGAAACGACAGCGATTACGGGTGCACAACACAAAGCCTGCCAAATGCCACAGCACTAGGGTTGTTAAAAAAAACAAAAATCGTCATTTTTGTTTTTTTTTTTTTAAAAAAATTTTTTTTTTTAAAAAAAAAATATTCAAAAATCAAAGTTGTGCTAAATCAATCAGGGAGTCCGAAGAACCACATATGATATGCAAGCGCCTCCCGAATGACTCCCATATGACGGAACTTTGCAGATTTTGTTTTGGTGACCTCAATTACCCCTTTTCCAAACCGTCACCATGCCTCTTCTTGTGTTTTGACCTCTAAAACGTCACTAATTGTCCCCAGCTAAACTAATGCTAAAGTGAAGACAAACATACCGCCTTGAAATTCGATCAATTCTTCTGATGGTGTCGCGACGACACGTCACGAAGCAGCAACCAGACAACGTAGCGCTTGCAAACGGAGCAGCGAGCACAACCGGACGCTTTGCGAGGCGAATCGTCACCTTATCTGCATCGGAAATGGTAGGCCAAGCTTTGGGACGCTCAAAAACTTCATCGCAGATGTTGTCGAAGCGTAAAATCAGTCGGTAAAACGGTCCAAAATCGACTGCTAAAGGTTTTACGAGGTATAATCAAAGAAAATTTTTGTTGAACTTTCGAAAAATTGTGCCAAAATTGAGGTTTTCAGAGCATATTAGAGGAAAATTTTTCGAATTTTTTTTTTTAAAAAAAAAAATCGGCATTTTTGTTTTTTTTTTAATCACTTTTTTTTTAAAAAAAAAAAATTTTCATTTTTGTTTAACAACCCTA
>JASANC010004621.1:0-20173 GCA_030248135.1 Theristus sp. LFF4_11
TAGGCAATACCGTTTGCTAGTACAATCTATAACCAGCAGAACATTGCTCTGTTTTGCAATGTGCCTTAACAGCAATTCCGATATCGCAGTTGTATTCAAAGCTTGCCCATTCGGTGGTGTGCTAGCAAATTGCTATTGTTGTTGTTTTGTGCTTGACAGACCTTCGAAGATGTATCTGACTTTGCGCGACTGCAACTGAGGCTGCAACTGACGATGCAGCGTCTGGAGGTCGGTGCTGAGACGGAGCACACGCGCGTCCGGCTCTTGACTCTGCGACGCGGTGACAACATGGGACGCTTGGCGAGCCAGGGGCAGCAGATGGTAGAAACAGTGCACTCGAACCTGAAGCATACACCGGAGACTGCACTGCAGCTGCACCGTCTCTCGCACGGCTGCCTCGTATTTTGTGCACTTTATGCGACCACAAGTGTGACAAAACGGAATTACACTCATTTTGTGAGACATTCACAAAAATGCAAACTACTGTTGGCCACCTCGAGATGCAACATCAAGAGGCACGTTGATGCCATCTCTTCTAGTGCAACCAGCCGTTTCTCGAGCCCGTTGAACAACGTTTCAATTTCGACTTCTTTCTGTTGGTCTCCGGTCTGACTGTCTTGTGTCAGTTGAACCTGTGAAAGAAGAACTGCTACAAAAATAGTTTTCAAAGTAAATCTTCAAAAACAAGCTCACCTGAGCGTTTCGCAGCATGTCCAGCGTGTTTGGCGGCAGCTCCAACAGTGACTGCCTGATGCAACTGGCAAACCACTCGAGCGACTCGTGCATGTGCGCCAGTGAGCTGATGTGGTTCATGTCAAAGATCAACTGCAACACAAAGTCAAGTGAAGTTTTTGAAAAAAAACAAAAACCGTGCCCGATCGAGCGCACCGACCTCCCAGTCCTCAATTTTCTTCTGCGATCCGAGGTTTCCAATGAGTATTTCCGATTCGCGTGCATTTCTCGCCCGTATTTCGTCCGCACTTTCGACCATCGGAGTGCCGGGTGCCGTGGGCGGACTGAACACTGCCGTGCGCGTGCCGACCGGAGTGCGCACGCCTGGCAAACGGAGGACACTTGCACCGAACGCACCTAACCAGTTGCCTCTAATTCTCAAGGTTGACTCTCAATTCCTGACTAGCTGTTTCGCTGCGGTTCACGTTCAACTCATTGCAACGAAAAATAGAAACGAATTGTGATGAACCTAAAGTGTGTACCTAATGAATCATACCCCAACATGCGGATCAGATGAGAAATTTCAAAGACAATTCAAACTCAAAGACAGATCGCAAAATGAGACAGAATCATGCGTATGATAATGTGCGTTTTTCGTATCGTACCCATCGGTTCGACCACTAAATTCAGCCAGTTCGGCAGTGACTTCAACAGACGACTGATGTCTTCGTCGACCGCCCAGGCAGCACTGATCTTGCGCCACTCCTGCGGTTCCATGCCGTCCGGCTGTCGTATGGAGCGTGTGATCTGCTCATACACACGCTGCGTGTTTCTGCAAAAAACATGCTGCTGCTAACATGCATTCATATTGCAACTTGTTGCTTCATCTCCTCTAATCTTACTGTCGATATTCGTTCAAAACGAGCAGCCAAAGTGCGGCCAACTGCCCGGCGAATGGTGGCAACGATTGTATCAGTGAACCGACGTATCGACAAAGCTGCAAATGACACCCAAAACAGATTAGTTAACCGATGAAAAATTCTCAAAAAAAGCTGCGACCCCAAGTGTGAGTGCGGAGCTTTCGAGCACGGGCACAGGGGCGCCAAGGGCACGTTGGTCACTCAATGAGACGACGGTGTTGTAGGACTTGGCGGACTGCAGTGCTGCGTCCGCACGCTCCTGGAAATAGTGCAACAGTTGCAGCAAAACAACATTGGCTTTGAAATCACCGGTGAAAGGTTATGACTTGCACATGATCATAAAGCATAAACAGAGACATCCTCCTAAACACACCTTGAGTGTGACGTGAATCCGATTGAGGTACACTTTATGCACGTACTCGTGCAAGTACGCACTCAGTTCACCCATGACCAGTTTGGTGTTGTCTGCATCGGCGCGCTGCGCCACAGTGCTGTCGTTCTGCAACAGACGCGACCACTGTGTTTTACAATTTCACATGTGAACTCATCTGGCGCAATATCGGTGATGAGGAGTGAGGTGGCGTGGGGGCTGTGTGTGCAGGCTGCGTTCTGGCGTTGTACCTGTGCTTGTTGGCTGTGTTTTCGTTGTACGTCGTGCACGAACTTGCTCAGCGGACGGAACACAGCGCAAATGTTGTCCGGCGCAGGTGCGCACAGCCAGATGCGACCTAGTTTGCCGTCGACAATCAGCGGCGGCGGGTTGATGTGCAGGTGCAGCAGGGCGCCGGTGGCCACGTCCTCGTCCGACACGCCGCCGCCGTCGTGCGCTGCACCGAGTAAACCTGCGTGAAATGTGCAACTCAGCGAACCATCAAGCAAACACAGACTACATGCACGTTGTGCATTCAACCGTTTGAGTCGGCCGTGCGCATTGGCTGCATCGAGCTGCACAGACACAATCAGTGAGTTCAATTCGAAAGCAGCGCCACAAAGTTTGCGGTACGACTGTACAATGATGCACGTGACTAACCAGCAGCGCCAGCAGCGGACGTGCTCGCAGCAGCGTTCACACTGATTGCGTGCCTCGTCTGCGAGAACCGGAACAACGGACCGCATTTCTTCGGTCGGCCAGCGCGCTTCTTTGCGAATAACGCCGAGATGTTGTCGCTGGCGGCAAAGCCCGAGGACGCGCGACTGTGTACACCGTGTGCGGCGCCAGCTGGCAGCATTGCTGTCACCAAATCGGACGCGCCCACCGATGAACTGCATTTGGAACGGCCCAAGTAGTCGTCGAGCCACGCGATCAGGGTTGCCTGCAAACAAAGCAACACGTGAAACACTATAACTACGCACATCAAGATCAACTGAATCCATCGCAAAGTCACCATCACTGCGACTAATCGGTGCACGACATTGACAGTCGGGTGCATTATTTGAATAATAGGGCATTGCCTGACCTGAATCTGCGCCCAAACGTGTTCTTCAGTGTACAGTTGCACATGCTGCACGTTGTACACGTGGCGTGCCCGTCTGAGCTGCTGCAGCAGCAGTTTGTGCAGCACGGCCGTGCACTTGAACAGACGAAACATGTGCTGCAACGCGACCACCAGCAGACGATGCTGCACTGCGACTGCAAGAGAACAGCTGTCATGGTGCACGCATTCTCATTGTAATACAACTCAGCACGTTCGACAATGTCAGATTCAGCGAGTCCGGTTGCACCGTTGATTGCCCTGCCCAACCATTCTTGTCAGCGACCAGCAACGACGCCGACGTGCTGTCGTCCGTGTTTGCGGGCGTGTTCGAGAGCTGGCGCTGGTGGAGCGCGTCCTGGTGCGAGTGCAACTGCTCAAACACGCACAGCTGCGTCACCTGAATGGCGTCGAAACAGTGAGTGTAGACTGTTGACAGTGAACGTGGCGACATTACAAACGAGCGCACGAGCCTGCATGATGCATCGCTGGAGTCCCCGGTGCATGCGCACTTGCATGGCGGCGACGGCGGCAGGCAGCCGCTGCAGCATCGCCACCGCGTCCACGAGCACGCACAGTGTCTGCACCGCAGGCTGCTCGTGCACGTCCGACGTCTCGACCGCCCTGTCCTGCTCCACCGTTGGATTGTCAGACTCGTCTGCGCCGAGGCAACCTGCACAATTCTGGGCTGCTGCAGTTGTGAAAACAGTGGTGGCACAAGCGTTCGGTTGGACGCACTGGCCTCCGGCGGAGTGTCCACGTTCAGCGGTGGCACATCGTGCACGGCAGCAGTGTCCGTGCGCTCGGCATCGCCCGCACTGCAGTCACGCAACAGCACGCGTGCTGCCAGCTCCTCACACGGACGCAGGTAGAGCACGCGGTACAGCTCGTCAAGCACTTGCTCGTACAAATCCTGAGCTCGCATTGCAACGATTTGCTTGCAGTTTGACGGTTTTTTGAGCGAATGTTATTCATGCCATGAATGTGTACAGTCAAACTGGAAAACGTGGCCAATTTGCACATTCTGGCATGCTGATTGGTTGCCTCGAGCTGGTTAAAGCAATAAGTGAGCGCAACTCAAAAGCATCCAATCAGCAGTTGGCCATGCTTTCCAGTTCGCCGTGTGCTCAGCTCACATCGCGACTCTCAGCCATTCGATGTCGCAGCTGGTCTAGTCCATTCACACCGGCCAGCTCAGTGTCCAATTCACTAGCTGCAATCAACCAACAAAAACACGATTATAATCCACCAACGACTTTATGTTTGTGCTATCAGCGAAAACGTACAAGTCTCAACGAGTAATTTCGTGGCTCGTAAATAATGACGATTTGCGACTGCGTCTTTCCAAGTGCCAGTGGCTCTCCTGAGTTGATCACTGGAAAAAGCCAAGGTGCAAGCCACCCTTAGTGACAAGAAAACTTCAAAACACTAAAACAAAACAAACAAACGAACGAACACGTGGTCGAGTATTGCGACGAGTCTGTTCTGTTCGGCATTTTCCAGCCACAGTTTCTTCAGTTCATAGCGTTTGCATAGTAGCATGGAACGACACGCAGAGATGTTGTGACGCACGCTCTTGACACGTTCGCGGCAAGCTTACAAGACACAGTACTTGCAAAACATGCATTGTCTACCTTTGAATAGCACTTACTGATTGGCCAACGAGTTCAATGAAGCCAACCAGCACGGCCACATTCAAATGCCGATATGTGCCACAGTTTGACTGTAAATCACAGTAATGCAGCAATTACACAAAACGCTCACTCACTCGATACCCGTTGCGAAACATGCTGGAACGAGTGCAGGCATTTCGAAAGGTCCGACTCGTGAGCTGCAAAAACGGACGCAGGTAAGAATGCGAATGCGACAACAACAAACAGCAACTGCAAACGCCACCAAGCACCTGTGATCAGTGCCGCGACCGTCTGTCCCGTCTCCGCGTAGCCTTGTTGCAAACGGTTCCGTTCATATTCTCGTTGGTCCTCGCTGGCGCTGTCAAAATGTCCATGGGGGGACGGTTTTAGAAGTAACGCAGCTTTCCATGATATCGCTCACCAAGAGACAAATCAAAACAGGAATACCTTGTGGTCAACGTCCTGATGACATTCAGCAAGAAGCCGGCCGCTGGGCCATCGCGTCCACGTGGCGGTCTTGCGGGCGTGCCCATCGCTGTCACTCTGTGCTCGTAAACCTTTGAGCCGAACAAAACCAGCATAAGCGGCAATTGGTAATATAACCAGCAAATCACTGACTGGCCTGATTTAAAAACTCGGCTCGCTCACAAGAGAAACCACGCAAAACAGATAATCATGTTTTATTTTACCACCATTCACAGCGACAAATGACAGAAACAGAATTGAAACAGTACGCTTTTCGAATTTGTTTCTTTTTTCTACAGTCTAAGTCTACAACATATCCAATTGCTGACGTGATATGATGGTGATAACATTGCTGATTGGCTGGCGAGCACGTGTTGCATGTTTGGGTCTCCATACTAAATGCTGTTCAGTTCATATACAGTTTTATCGGAGTTCCCTGCTTTTTGCAAAATAAAATGGATGAATGGATGCAAACAAACTCCGCCTCTCCTTAGCAAGGCCGGCACAGAATGCATGCATCACGTGATCGCCAACCAATCAGCTAGTTGGATATGTTATAGAGTTAGACTGCACATGCTATTTTAACTCGTGTCCTTCTTATCTTAGTACCATGAATGCTGAATAATAAAACACAAACAACAACAGATCCATTATTGTTGTTTGTTGAATCAAAAAGTATAAAGACCAAAACAAAGATAATCTAAAATCAAAAGCGCAGCAGTTCACATTCTGAAACGAACACAAGGTCAAACTTTGTATAAATTAGAAAGTAAGAGTAACTGCAGTAAAAAGCTTGGATAATCAATAAATACCTATATGTAAGACTGCAACCACGCAGAAACAAAGAAAACAAAAGAAGAATCTTGAAGAATAAGGAGTGAAAATAATTACTGTGGTTTCATGTTCGCAAAAACAAAAAACAACATAGAACTCCTCTTCCTATGCATTACAACAACAAAAAACAACACCAATTAATTTGGGTCTAAAACAATCACAAAATCAAATCTAGTAAATCCTAACAACGGATAACCAGCAATGGAATAAAGTGCATTCAATTTAGTGAGACATATTGCTGCAAGTAATGGATGATACGATACGATCAAATACGCCCTTTTGTACAAACTGTACAACGAACTGACATCATTATTAAAAATCTACTATTAACTCGGCTAAATAACAACTTATTGCAAAGATGAAACCATACATTGATCTTGCTGAAACAGACACAGCTATCATTAGATAATAATATCATTCATCAATCAATTCGCAAGACTCGTGCAGATATTTACAAAAGTTTTGTTGTTGTTTCGAAAAGTGAATCAAGACAATATGAATGAATAAGTGTTGCAACAATTTTCTATGACAAAACCACAAAACAACAAAGAAGTTCTACAATATTATCGAGAGCAACCAAAAAACACACACCGGTCAGACATGCTTTTGACGATATAGAGTGTATGACGCAAATAGTAAGCGCGAAAACGAGTTCGCAACTTGAGAATAGAGTAAACATTGAAATAACATTTTATTTCACATAAATAAAAACCGCTCAAAATAAAGATTAGACAACACATTAACCACTAACCGCACATACTGGATCAAAACACCAAAAATTAAACAAAAACTTAACCGAGCAAAACGTACACTATTTAAAAAAAAATAAATTGGCGATTATATTATATTTAAACAGTATATTTGATGACACTATTTATATTAAAAAATGAAACACTGTTATTGCAGGAAAAAGCTGCTGAAGTAAAAATTGATAACGTAAACACTGCCATAATGATGAGTCTCCTTTTTTACTTGTTGTGTATTATGGCCGAACAGTTGAGATTTGACCGAATGAAGTGCAACGTTTAACGTAGAAACTGCATCGTTGTTGACGTTGTACTTTGCTACAGTCGTGTCTGAAAATAAAAGAAAATACTGTTGTTATGCATATTATAGAAAAATAATGTTAAAGCGGAAGTTTGAACGTTGAAAAAAAACCATGCGTGTCATTGAAGGAAACTATGCAGAGCAAAAATATACCTAAGTTTAAAAAACATATAAAGCATGCAAGATTTATTTAGTTTAATTTTTTCGGCGTACATATCTAGATATTACGTGTGTGAGAAAAGTAATGACAAGAAAATATGCGATAAGCAGTGAATGCATGACCTTCAGAGACACACTTGCTGTAAATACATGGACAGTATTTGCAATGGGGAACAAAACGTCTGCCTCCAATTGTACCACACAACGAGCGAGCAAGCATAACTGTGCCAGTGGTTCAATTTTTATAAGAAAAAAATTTCTGCCGATTACTGGAGCAGATCTTCGTATCACACAGCCAACCACCTGTACTGATTCTTTGTTGATCGATCAGTCAACATTTATTGACGGTCATCAACTCGCAGAGTGGCGGGAGTGGCAGCCAGGCCACGCTCTGTCCTGGAGTAACACCATGCTAGAAGCGAACGGCAGCAACTCACTCACTTCCCAATGACGGCACTCGCGAACACACGACGCCGAATCGGTGCAACAGCTGTGCGCTGAGCTCGTTTCTCTGATGGTGGCACGGCACTGGTGGCTGGCAGCGGCAACAACGAACAATAGGACGCAAACGGCAGTGGGACCGACCGTTTAGTGAGTCGAAAAACTGTAGCACACGTGCACAAAACGCACAACACCACAAACGGTTTCGCAATTGCTCCGTCGTGATCAAAGCCTCAGACCAAGCGATACTGAGACGAGACACACCGCAATGCGTGAGCAACGATGCAGTATTTATCAAACGCAGAACCTACGTGCACTTACAGTCACGGGACAAGTAATCAAGCCAGACAAAGGAGAAGTCATGCAAGAAGAAACAGGCAAAGGAGAACTCATGCAAGAAGAAAGAGACAAAGGAGAACTCATGCAAGAAGAACGCAACTCGATATTTAGGTGGACAGACGACCGACGGAAACAAACGCGCATGCATAAACTGGAAGACTGCAGGCACGAAAGAAATCTGCAAAAAAGACATGCAAACTCCACGAACATTGCACTTTGATAATCAATCGTATGGCACATTCAGACGGCGGTTACTTTTCGAAATTTCAGGTATACATCGTCGGCGCCCTAAAATTGAGCATCCATAAGTGAAAGTAACACCACCCAAGAGGTCAAGATCGTTTCGAATTCACCAAATTACCCATTTAAACGTTTCGTCTGTTTTTACCTATTTTACATAGAACAGAGATTGGAGAAAACAGTAAATGCCTGCGGCTTTTGACAATAAGGAGTAACGCCCAGCCCACATTTAGCCACAAAAAAGCACGATGGGTCAAAATTGCAAATCAATGCTTTCGTACTGGTAAAGATCGTAAAGATCAATCGTTACGAAAAATTACATTGATTAGACATGTTTGGGTTAACAGCTTGTCTTTTGTTGATATTTGATGTTGATATATGATGCTGATAAGTGATTGTTTCTTTTCTTTTTAAATAAGTTTTATTATGTTGAATTTATTGTAACTCAAGTGGTTCAGTGAGGGTACATCACTGATGAGGCCACCCCGCTTTTGCATCTGATGTTGGACAGAGGCCGAGATGCAAAGAACATTCACGCAATTTAGTTGATCTGTTTGTTTTCATGACGATATCAACGTTGCTGAAAACCTATGAAAAATTTAACACAGTCTGTGTTCTTGTCTTAGTTGATGTACTATTGAGGCCCGCATAACTCCGGTCCGAAGAATTTAGGCCCCGCCCCGACGATTCCGGCCCGGCTAATTTTACCTAGCACGAACAGTAAAACTGCTGGACGGAATGATTTTTTTCGCAAATTATCGCAAATCAATTGTTGCAATTATATATTATAACAAAAAATCAACTTCAAAAACTCAACCAATTCTAATTCTAAGTTTTTGTAGGTCTTTAAGAGACTTTTTTATATAAAACCTTGTCAGAAATCTGAGTTTTTTGAAAAAAATGTTTTGCCGGGATTTTACGCATTGTAGTCATTTTTTATTCACCACAGATCACGAAAAATCACCATACGTGGTTTGCTAGTGTCCGTGCTAGAGAAATTGGCCGGGCCGAAATCGAACGAACGGGCCGCAACTCTCAGAAGGCCACAATTGAACACACGCCTTCTTGGGTTTTGGGGACTTCAGTTGTCATATTGTGCCATTTCAAGCGAAAGCGAAGTAAAAATTGAAAAGAAGCAGAACAATATAAAAAAAACTAAAATAACCTCAGCGCACTGCTGAACCTCAATTTAAAAAAAACATGATGCACTGCAACAAAACAGTGTTGTTGTTTGTTAGACGTAACCGCTAAAGAGAGAGAGACTCTGTTCAAATCATACCACTACACCAAACAACCAGTCAAACGGCCAAAAAAGCACAAAAAATAGTCAACCAAAGTGACAGGATTCAAAATGTGCACAAAAAAGCAGAATTTGAGTTGGAGAAAATAAACTGACCACTTGCTCGGTCTCGCTAGAGGGACTTTTTACGAGCGACGTTGGCGGAGGCTGCGGCGGTTCGTTGGCGAGCACACTGACTCCGCCCACCGGCTGCACGTCGTCAGCGAGCATCACGTTGTGCGGCGAGATGCGCAGTTTGTTCTCGAGCGCTGTCTCGAGTTCACCGACATTGGCGGCGCCAGCAGCAGCGTCCTTGTTTGGCGTCACTGGCGAGCCCGGCGGCGGAGTCGACGCAAACAGGCGATCGAGACGACGACGCTCTGCAGGCGGCAAAACACGGTCGCAACTCACTGCGCTGCTCGTTTTATTCGGTATTTTAAAGGGGTACACGTGAAGCAGTATTCAGTGACGCGTACTGTCCATCTGGAAAATATATGCAACACGACGTAATAACTAACCAATCAGCGCTGAGAATTTCTCATGACCAACCAATGAGCGCTGAGAACTGTTCATGACTAACCAATGAGCGCTGAGAATTGCTATGACCAACCAATCAGCTAGTTGCATATATTAGCGAGATAGACTGTAGCCATGTTAAAAGTTTTTTGGCTATTTCGTTGCCCACAAGGTATACATGTTAGCACTAAACGGCATTCATGAAGCAGCATTTCGTGACACGTAGCTGTATGAAAACAAACCGGTCGCTAACTACTGCTTCATGAATGCCCCATAATTATACAGCACCGAACCTGCAATAAAACTGCGTGAGAAGTTCTCAACAGACATTTTTCATCATTAGTGCTAGAGACAGACGGAACGAAGAAACTGTAGTGCACACGAACCAGCGGATTGCAGCGCAGCAGATCTGGCGCCACTGTCTTGTTGTCCGACGGCGACGACGGACGCGTGTTGAGGGGTGACCACCGCTGCACCGGCAGACGCGGGCACACCAACGAGCACTGTGGTCGCACCACTGCACGAAAATGGCAAGCACACCACTGAGCGCTACCGATACGCTCGAGTGGGCCGTATAAAGTGGGAAACAGAAACGTGCTGCACCGACTCTACCTAAACTTAGCTGAATTACTGTGCGTTTCGGGCGACTTATATAATTTGCGAACACTGAAAACAGTTCACGGCCAGCGTGGTGTGGCTATATGCCAGCCCCACGAGACACCACCAGTGCTCATTGCAATGCAGTATCACTAGTTCCCAAGAGCCCCCAAGTGAACCTGTCGTCGCCTGGTGTGCGTCTGCCGCGTCCCGACGAGCGACGTCTGTCCAAGTTGATTTGTTCGCCGGGGGCGGCGTCGTCAGTGGAGCTGCGTGCGTGCACGTCGTCCGACGGCAGCAAGTCAGGGCGCGCCGCGTGTTGCGCTGCAAAAGCAACGCTGGCTGGCAACGTCATGTAGTCTTTGCCAACCAGACCAGAAAAAGTACAAAATAATGTCGTAAACAATGTTACAAGTGACGCAAATAAACGAAAGGTGTCGAATACGTTCATGCACCAACGGGAAGCATGACACGATGTCATGCAAAAACAAAATCGAACCATGCGATCTTTGATGAGAACCGAGGATACCTTCGGTGTTGAAGTTTTATAGGAGGCGAAAAAATTTCTTCATTTCGAATCTCCGAAAATAATTTTTGCATCAAAAATTTGAATCGAAAACTTTGTTTTATTATTGAAAAATGCTTTTGAAAAACATGCGTTTCATTTTCAACGCCATAGTTCATGCTCAAAAATAGAAAAACAAAAAAAGGATTCGAGAATAAAACGATTGAAAATTAGAAGATTAAAGACAAATTTTACTTAAAGTTCTATAGATATTTTGAGATTTAGGTTTAATATAAATTTAAACAAATATTTTCAAAGCTTTGGATTCAATTTGTGGCAATGCCGGTCGTGCTTGTGATCACGAATGCACGAACGCGTTCAATCAAACACCGACAGCTGTCACGTTCGATTCTTTGATTTTCATTGCATTCCATGAAACGTCAATGATGCAACAATCAACAAACGAGAAACAATGGGCACCGTGCAACAAATACCTGCCGCTGGCAGCGGTGGGGCTGTGTCGACACTGACATGACTCTTGATGCGTTGTGCGGCACGTCGCTTGCTGGGGCTGTGCTTCAGTGCTGCAACAATGTCAACAAACACTCACCGCTGTGTGCTCGTCACAACACAATCATTAAAGCACAACCAGACTTTTAATACGCTGCCTTTGTATGCAACTTTGTACTTCTCCTTCCACAAGCCAGTCTTGAATGAATGTAAAAGAACATCATGTTGCATATAAAGCCAAGCCGATATAGAGTCCATAACGGTTGATAGATTAAAGATCTTGCTTTAAAATCTGTTTGACCCTCCAGATCGTTTTAAAAGCAGTGTTCTGCTGCGAGTAACGGAAAGCGTTTGCACCACAAGCTCCATTTTTAAATCTTTTTTCTTGGTTTTAAATGTTTCAACAGTTGCAGACAAACAAGCTACTAAGCTGCGGGACAGAGCGGAAAAGTTCATTGATGCAAGCTAAGCTGTCCAAGAACATAAAAACCTCTAAATTTAAACGTTTTTTGAATTTCAATTGGTTTCTCACACCAAAAAAACGAACCTAACAAAAAACAGAGAATTACAGTACATCACTAATTTAACGAACTGATTACAACATTGATGGAAATAAAAAAAATTCGACTTTTTTCACTCGTTGCGACCAAATGAGAACAAAAAACCAAAAAACAGCAACAAAACATGTAACTGAACTGAACAAGATAACGATCATGAGATCTTCAACCGTGCAAAATGAAATAACTTCAAACATCGCCTGTCGAAAACAAAGAAAACGTGTTCTTTGGAGCAACTGATTTTTGCGGGGTGTGGTAATGGAATATTGGAATCAACACAAAAAGCTCAAGAATGAAACCCCCGATCTGACTAGGTTTTAAAAAAAATGTGCGATGATTAATGCTGAACACCAACAAGCGCCAGGTTGAGGAACAAAAAAAACAAAACAAGCTAAAAAAACAGATACGTGCAAAGAGAGAAAATCAGGTAAAGCTGTGAAGATGAAGTTGTTGTCCAAATAAAATCTGTGGTCTATCTTAAAAGCTCTTGTCGTTTGGATCATGGGAATCAGTGTTTTGCGATTTTCGCACGACCCAAATTTCTCACATGCGGAACAAATGCAAAAAACCAAAAGACCATGAACACAACACAAAACATGCTGCAACAGTGCCATCGTACAAAAAAAACGGAAGCAAAAACTGTTTTTTTAAACCCGTAGTAGCAGCAGCTATTGCAAGGCGGTGAAACTTTATTTTGCCTGCATGTTTAAACAAACCGATAAATGATGAGACGATGTTCCGGAAACGGTGCTGCTTTTTCACTTCAGGATGGTCCACTGCAAGAAACACGTCTTTAGTCTTTTTTACAATTGTTAAAATTTCAGTGTTAGTTCGAAGAACCGCAAGGCATCAACTCTGTCAGTAAATTCAGATTCACACAATTTATGAGCACACACGAGCGTCCGTTTGGTTTCCATGTCGGATTGCTGAGGACAACTGGGCAAAACAGACTATAGAAAATGTTGGCGAATGATCGCAAAAAAATAAATATCACATCTTTGTGCAGTTCGACGGGCGCACAGCATTTTGAAGACAGCAAAGTTATGCCCGTTTTTGTGAAAAATATTGGCTTGCGGGATAGAGGCTAGCCGTGCCCAAAACGCAGACAGCCCAAGTCACTTACATGCACATCCTCTGCTCTCCAAGCACCCATTAAAAGTTCAGATAAAAGTACAGCAAGTTTTTGGACAGTGAAAGATGCTCCACACTCAGTCAGTATTGAAAAAGAAGGTTCATGCACATCGTGGAAAATTGAAACACGAACAGTTTGGGAATGATCGCAAAGCAGGTAACTCTTTTTTTTTAAGTACTCAAAAACGTTTTTGTTTGGATGAGAAACGAGCGAACAGATTATATAGAATATCAGTGTTATCACCAAAATCAATGACTGTTCAGAACGCGTATTGACAGAGCAACCACGTGATATGGATCAATTAAAGCGTGATTTTGAAACGCTAATGTGATTTTTGTTAAGCATAAAATTGTAGAATTGTTGTGTTGTAGTTTAAAGTTTTGTTGACTACTCTAGATAAAACATTGAAGTTTTTCTCTAAATTTCCACATTCGACTAACAGACACGAATGAACTGTGAAAAATCTACCATCGAAACAAAAACTCCAAACGGTATTCACGAAGCAGCATTTAATGACGCGCAGATGTGTTTTAACTTTTAACATAGTCACGCGTCACTAAACACTGCTTCATGAATGCTAACTGTTCGAGCTCGTTAACCTTACACCAATGAAAAGATGCGAGCACTGAAATTCTAACAGCATTGTTATTATGCGATTGAACGATATCCAATTGAAAACCAGAATGCGGAACTCACGTGATGGGATCTTTTTGAATACTTTCTGCTTCATGAAATCCTGAAACCGCGAAGAATAGAAGCCAGGTCGGTGAACCGAGATTGTGTCCTGAAATTTAAAAAAATCTTCTGCAAAGTAAACAATAAACGGAATCTGATATCCATCATACAAAATCAGTGCAATTCAAATGTTACACATGTTCATAGTTACACGCTGCTACCCTATAGACGGCATCGATAAAAACGTTTTTTGGAAATAAAACAGGTTTTCACGAATCAACTTTTGCGTTTCTCTCTCTACTCACCCCGTCATGGAGCACACTTTTCCACGCATGCTCGAACTTCTTAATGAACCTGTACATCTGCAGGATGTCAATGATACCGAGGAACAGCAGCAATCGTTCGCCTTTCGCATTGCGCGCTGGCACGCCGCCGGGGCTGAAAAGGGGGCGATTTTTAGTAAACGTACAGCGCCACGCCACTGAAACGGCAGAAAGCAGGCGATCTTCAACGAACGGGTAATCATCGCCGATGTCGACCGGCATTGAGCGCGCCTGTATCGACTCCAACGTGTTCATGATCGACTTCTGACGTTGCGCCATGTTGCCGGGTCGTTTCATGCCTGAGCAAGTCACGTGCTCCGTGGACGCTTTCAAGATGAGTGCTTTTTTGCGCAACACAACAGTTTCGTTTGTATTTTTCAAAAAAATATTATCTTTTATTGAGGTTCTGCGACTGAATGTGTGCATAGATAAGAAAGCAGTTTCATACTTGACACGGGAATTCATTCAAAATGGGTGAAGTGACCCGAATCCCTGATTGAAAAATTGAAAAATTCCCGAAATTTTCCGTAAGTGTCCAGAATTTTTTACGAAATTATATTTTAACGGAAAATTCCATCTCTAGCTGAGTATCCAGGGGCATTTTGAAATGCTGCACGAATCATGAAACTGATTTCCTTTGCACGTCTGCAAACGCATTGAATCGCAGAACCAAAAAAACACAATACTACAAGTCTACAACAGAACGAGGCCACACCATCGGCATCGCAGCTGTCCCTGCTTGTTGACGCCCCGGTGTCGCCGGCTCGCTCCCTTGCTGCTTGATCAATGTTGTGAATGCCCAGCAGTAGACTGTAGTCCATGATCTTGAAACTCTCAAGCACCTGCAGTGGAATTGCTGTCAATGTTTGTTACGTTTACTCATCAGTAGGGATGGATCCGGCAAATCTGCCGGAATCCGGGCCGGATCCGGCAAAAGCCCATTCCGGCCGGGCCGGATCCGGCAAAAATTGCCGGAATCCGGACCGGAATGGCCTTTTTATGTCTAAAAAACATCTATGCACATTTCGTCGCTTCTTCATCACATTTTCAGCATAAAACAGCACAGACACAGAAACAAAGTCAGCAAGACACAGCACGTGAACCAACCAAAAATTACAACAACAATTGACAAAATTCACATCGCATAGGGATAATCAAGTGCTGGCAACACTCCATTCAGAAACATTATCTTTTCGGCGTTCTGAGTTGACAGACGAGATCGGCTGTACACAAACACCTGCCTGGCTTCAGAGAACATTCCTTCGCTTGCCACGCTTGTTGGTAGCGGTGCCAGGTATCTGCCGATCTGCCGAGGTATCAGGTATTGCGATTGTCGATAGTTTGGGGTATTTAGACGAGTTCAGCCGCCAAAAGTCTAGCATTAGATCACTTTTGTCCGGTTCGTCGATAAAATCATCCGACTCGTACATATTCATTTCGCCGCGCAGTTCGTCTTCGAGACTGGATTCGCCTGACGGGTTGCGCGGTCGCGCATAGGGTTAGGGGAAAAAAAATCCGGATTTTTTTTTAATTAAAAAAAAATTTTTTTAAATTTTTTTTTACAAGTTAGGTTTGTTCGAAGCGTCTCGTCGAGCTGAGTTCATCTAGACTATTTTCAGAACGATCCGGAAAACTATAAGAGCGAAAATCGTGTTTTATTGAAATTATGTCCATTTCATAGAGGGAAAGTTGCATTTTCAACAGTAAAACAGGACAATTTTCGACGTGTACTTGAATATTGAACCGTTCTTAGTTGTTCCTCTTTAGAAAATTACCAAAATTTGACTGTGTTCAAAAATTCCTGTTTGCTGTAGCTAAGTCGGCAACCCCTGTCGACCCGGTCGCCCCCCCCCCCAAGACACTTACTTTCAGGTTCAACCAGCTATGCTATCTGCCACATGGCGAGAGCCCACTCTTCAAATCATCGTATCGAAAACACGTACCATGATTTCGCGATCACGTTGCGGGCAACTGACAGACGCAAGTTTAACACGTTAGTTTAGCTCAGCACGCAAGTTTTAACATGTGGCCATGTTATCGGGTATCTGAAAAACGGTCGTGTGATGTGGTATTAACCAACATCTCCGCTCCAATTGTTTAACAATATATCGCACAACTCCATTGTAGACCTATAACATACGCCAATCAACAAAATATCATGTTCATCTCATGGCCTACCGACTGAAAAAACATGTTCTAAGTTGCAAGAAAACGATTTCTGAAACGATATTTCAATTCAGTTAAGTCATTTCAACGCTAAAAATTGACTCTAGAAGTCATCCAAATCGAAAAACATGGAGTACGTCGGTCAAAATGACCAAATAATGACATGCACACAAAGAAGTTGGGAAGAAAATTTGGTTTGAACTTTCAAAAAATTATGCCATAAATCGAATTTTCAGAGCAAAGTAGAAGAAAAATTTTTCAAATTTTTTTTAAATTTGAAAAAAAAAATCCAAATTTTTTTTTTAACGAAAAAAAATATAAAAAAATTTTTTTTTCAAAGCCCCTAACCCTAGTCGCGCAGCGTGAAACTCGACTCGATGCCTCCGTAGAGGCCAGTCGATTTCTTTTTTGGTTCGGGCTCGCGTTCACTTTCGTCATCGTCGTTGTTCGCGATCTCGGGTGTATCGTCGCAGTTTGTGGGCGTCTCCGGTCGTTTCAAGATTTTCTTTGCAATGTGAAGTAGTTCACAACGAATCGCGCCTTTTCGAAGTCCATCGTGAACGAATCGCGCAACTTCATTTTCGAAGACGACTGCAGTATTCTTGAATCGCGGATCAACGTACGTGGCCATGATGTTGGATTCGTTGTGGAAAAGCGCACGGAGTGTCGATGCTGGTCAGCAGCGTTTTTTTCGTCGTACCAATGCCACTCGCATCGACTTGTTCGATGCGCTGCTTCAGTGCGCAAACGGCGGGCAACACCATTGAAATGGATTCGTCGTTGGGGGGGGGGGGTTATCGAGTTTTAGGGGGTCACGGCACCCCGCACACCCACGGTAACACACGTCGCTAATGACCAATGAAGATGGCTGATTTAAAAAAAACTGCTATTGTTCATCAACAACGTCGGCCAAAAGCTGACAGCCACGTTTTTTTAAAGTGGACGATACTGCACAGAAGTTTACCACTCAAGACAAAAGCAGTGAACCATTTACCATTGAACAGAACACCAAACTAAAGAAACGCTCACTGATCACATGTTAAATGCACAACAACAAAACCAACAAAGCACCGAAACAAATTTGTCAAACCATTGAACAGCTCTGAAACAGAGGAATCAACTGGTTAATTCGCGGATCTCGGCCATTCCGGCCGGATCCGGCCGGATCCGGCAAAATTGCGCCGGAATCCGGACCGGATCCAATTTTAGGCGCCGGAATCCGGAATCCGGACCGGAACCGGCTCCATCCCTACTCATCAGATAAGTCATTAAGTAATATCAATTGTTTTGAACTTGCCAGGCAATCTTTACTGATTGTCTTCATCAGTGCATCGTACGTGGCAGCCTCAAGAAACAACCCCTCCGGGTGATCCTCGACAAAATCAAGATCTGGAAAAAAAATTTCCGAAATAATTCGTGTTTTTTTAAACTCAAAACCAGTCAAAACAAAACACCAACCTTTTAACGTTGGTGAGCTTTTTTCTCGCTCGTGCTTTGACGCTTTTCGCTTGTACGTTGATCCTTTCAAGTCGTATTTATGGTGCATCTTCACTGAAGACGGCAGTAAATTGTTCATCGCCAAAAGTCGAATATTTTTGCCAATTGTCTAAAAAAGATTTTTTTTTGTTTCCCAGAAAAGGTCAAATGGTAAAAGTTTCAGAGTGCAGCGCAGCCCAGCACGTCACCTGATAACAGAAAAGACCGAAGAACTTCGGCAACAAAGTACGCGGGTTCTGGTTGAGGTTCTGAAAAACACAAATAAGAAACATTTACAGTTGCAACAACTCACGCCATCCAACATCTGAAAGTAAAAAACATAGTGTTTTCTGACCATATAATAACCGGGCAGTAGTTTCTGCAAAAAGTCAGCCTCTTTCAGCTGTACAGTCTTGAGAATGAACTGATCGTCATGGGTGACATAGAACACGCTGCCGCTGGCGCCTGGATTCGACAACTCGCGTAGCGTCTCGCCACATACTGAGAACTGAAATTGAACATTGTGCGTTTTTATAAATCGTTTTCATAAATACATGATTCGTTTTTATAAATCTTTCAACAACAAAAACTAACAAAACACATAAACATCGTTTCTGGTGAACCTTAAACACCCTAAAAATACAGAAATATGAACTGGAAATACGCAAACGATCGGAACGCCCACCAGGAAATCTTCTGGTTTAATGAGAAAGAGGTCGCGAAAGTAACGAAACGCGACCGGTGCATAGCACTTGAATCGAAAATCGGTGAACGAATGCGACGGCGTCACTGATGAACCCTCGCTGAAAAAAAAACCATAAAACAAAACAAACGTTGAGCGCTGTAAAAACATAGCACAAAGTTCGCAGCAGCAATCAAACGCTTGAACCTGGGAAACGATTTTTTAACAACAACATCGAAGTCTTGCAACAAGAGGTCTCGTTCTGGCTGGCTGGCCGTGGAGCCAATGCTGTTCGCAATGCCCAACTGGATGGCGCCGCTGATTTGCGACGTCGGCACCTGCATCCATTGAACAACTTGCATTCGAACACAGCTCATGGTAACACACGAGTGGAAAAATGAACCAAGCCACAACACACGGACTGACTTTTTTATACGTGACTTCTTCCGTTTCGGAGTCAACACGACGATGTCCAATTTTCTCGGTGTGCCGTCGCTGTAGTCCAATGGCCTCCATGTGGCGCAGCGTGCCGCCGGGGCTGGCGGTGCTCGGAGGCACCTGTTGACTGCTGCCGCCCGCTTCATTCGCCACCACGCCGTCACCGCTGCCACTGATCGCATTCTGCAAGCATTGAAGTTTCTCAGTTGGGTGCGCTTTCCTCGGCGCGTTATTAATTCGAATTGAATTCAATGGAATTCTACAGCACGAAACAGTACAAAAGCAGAATAACCAAAATTTTGTTGCCCGACGCCGACGACCGACGTCAATGAGTTTTTTCCAAGTTTTTTGTTTCGTAGTTTACTGTGGAAACGTCAAAATAAAAAACGACATAATGTGATCATAATTCTTTGCTAGTGTGTCCTACTTGGTCTCGATCGCCGTCAGCCGACACGAACTTAACCGAACGAGTATGCTCATTAACACGTTCATTCACTTCTGCGTCCATCACTGTCGCCATAACAGCCGGATTTCGGATAATTGAAATGAAAACCACACCACAACCACGATCTGAAAAGCACGTTCTTGATTTTCGAGCAATAATTCATGATTTTTGGCTTTTGGGTGATCCGAGAAAATTTTTGAGGGGTGTGGGGTGTGGGTGTGGGCACTGTGTGTGGTGTGTCGTCGTCACTGTGTAACAGGGGTCGAGTCGAAGATTTGTACACAATCTTAAAAGTGATTTTTTTTATTTTTGATTAGAAGTTTGCTTGCAATGAATCGTTGTACGTTCTTAATCCTAAACCAAATCCTGTCCTGAGCCAAGCCTATTTTGATAAGGTGAAAATGACCAATTTAGTTTTTGCATTTTTTCTTTCCTGTGTTATGGGGGCAGGGGCAGGGCAGGGCCGGGGCCACCGCTTAAATCAAAAGATCACGGTAATTCTTAGTGCAACCTGCAAATAGGGTCAAGTGCAAAAACCAAGTCATATGGTATGCCACACCTAAAAGCAGCCATTCAACACTCAAATATACTGTGCTAAGGTAAAGCGAAGAAACTTTTGTGAAAAGGTGCTCCAAAATGCGTGCTGCTA
>JASANC010004623.1:0-60661 GCA_030248135.1 Theristus sp. LFF4_11
GGGGGGTACACCTAGGGTTAGGGAAAAAAAAATCCGGATTTTTTTAAATTAAAAAAATTTTTTTTTTAAAAAATATTTTTTTACAAGTTAGGTTCGTTCGAAGCGTCTCGTTGAGCTGAGTTCATCTAGACTATTTTCAGAACGATCCGGGAAACTATAAGAGCGAAAATCGCGTTTTATTGAAATTATGTCCATTTCATAGAGGAAAGTTGCATTTTCAACAGTAAAACAGGGCAATTTTCCACGTGTACTTGAATATTGAACCGTTCTTAGTGGTTCCTCTTTAGAAAATTACCAAAAATTTGACTGTGTTCAAAAATTCCTGTTTGCTGTAGCTAAGTCGGCAACCCCTGTCGACCCGGCCCCCCCCCCAAGACACTTACTTTCAGGTTCAACCAGCTATGCTATCTGCCACATGGCGAGAGCCCACTCTTACAAATCATCGTATCGAAAACACGTACCATGATTTCGCGATCACGTTGCGGGCAACCAACAGACGCAAGTTTAACACGTTAGTTTAGCTCAGCACGCAAGTTTTAACATGTGGCCATGTTATCGGGTATCTGAAAAACGGTCGTGTGATGTGGTATTAACCAACATCTCCGCTCAAATTGTTTAACAATATATCGCACAACTCCATTGTAGACCTATAACATACGCCAATCAACAAGATATCATGTTCATCTCATGGCCTACCGACTGAAAAACATGTTCTAAGTTGCAAGAAAACGATTTCTGAAACGATATTTCAATTCAGTTAAGTCATTTCAACGCTAAAAATTGACTCTATAAGTCATCCAAATCGAAAAACATGGAGTACGTCGGTTAAATTGACCAAATAATGACATTTACCTAAGCACACAAAGAAGTTGGGAAGAAAATTTGGTTTGAACTTTCAAAAAATTATGCCATAAATCGAATTTTCAGAGCAAAGTAGAAGAAAATTTTTTTAATTTTTTTAAGTTTGAAAAAAAATTTAAATTAAAAAAAACGAAAAAAAAATTTTTTTTCAAAGCCCTTAACCCTAGCCACGGCAGTAGCGAAAGCGGGACCTCGGGTGAGGGGGTTTGCCTACTTTATTAAAAAAGCGTAGAATAAAACGCGCTTTAAAAAAATTTGAATAAAATAAATTATTTTTCTTGATTTTGAAATGTCCGGAAGTGTTTGTAAGAACAAAACTTTGGCGACAACGATTGTTTTTTTCTGACTTGGATTTGATTTGAGAACGAAAACGTAAAATGGAACGGGCTAAGTAAAGAGTTTAAAGGTGGTCGGCTTTGTTTTTAACGCCGTCCAAAACACCTGATTTTATACAGCGTAGACGTCAGATTCAGATCAACTGATCAACTAAACCAGTCACCTATTATCAGTCCACCCACCAACCAATCACTCAAGCCAAATGATTCAGGTTGTTCAACCTGAACAAAGCTGAAACGAGAATGGCTGCCATTCTGCATGACGTGAATTTTGGTTGCCCAGCGTATAACTTGGCGCATACAAGTTTTAGTTTTCTGGGTTCTGAGGTTTTTGAGTTTGTTTTTTGAACGAGTTTTCGTGTTCTGAGTGGCTCTGTCTGATCAGAATTTGGCAGAAAACAAATTGAGCGACCAGTTGTCTGTTTGACACGAACAAGCAAAAAACATCTCGCCCTGGCATCTTTCACCAAAATGAAGCCGCACGATCACTTTCAAAAAATTCGCAACCGTTTCAGTTGTCTGAATGAATCCGTTCTTTCCTGCAATCAAAATTCTTTTTCCGCTTTCTTCAAGACGAAAACGAAAAAATGTTAGTGAGAGAATGACAGTCTGTTTGTTTTTTGCGTTTGTGCCAAGAAACATCATCGAGCGAAGGTTTGTGTTCGTTTCACTCAGTTCGCTTTTTTGTTTCGTTTTATTTGTTTATTCTAAGTTTTCAGTTTTAAAAACAAAATTTCTCTTGAAATTCTGGTTTTAGAATTGTGTTTTGGAGTTCATTGTTATCTTACGAGATTGTTTAGAACGTTTGGCGCATGTGCTAATCGCTTGGGACGCAGCGCGCGTAAATATCTGGGTGCTGTGCGTGTGCTGCATGCTCATTGGAAAGTGCAGGTGCGATGCCGATGCACGTGCGCGTGCGTTTTTAATAAAGAAGCATTACGGGGTGAGGGGGGGGGGGTGTTTGCCTAATTTTAGAGGGGGGGGGGTCAGGTGCCTTCTCGGTGAGGGGGGGGGGTGCACGGGCAGCAAATTTTCCTGAGGGGGGGGTGCACTGGCAGAAAAATTTCGTGAGGGGGGGGGGGTGCACGGGATCGCACGGGTAATACCAAATTTTTGCCTTAGAAAAACACAGAAATTCTTGCAAAATACAGAATATTTTGTGCAAACAAGCTGCTTGTTTAGTCAGAAACAACAAAATCTATGCAGGGACAGACACAAACGTCAAGAAAAATGCAAAAATTACGGTATTTTTGAAAAAAATTGAGATGAGATTGACCACCGTGAGGGGGGGGGTGCGATCCCGTGTTTTCTCGCGGAGGGGGGTGGGGGGGAGTCTAGTACCCGTGTCGAGGTAAAGGGGGGGAGGGGGGTACACGGGTATCTGCCCGTGCACGGGCAGGATGTTCGGCTGAGGGGGGGGGGGGTGGACCTAGGGTTGTTAAAAAAAACAAAAATCGTCATTTTTGTTTTTTTTAAAAAAATTTTTTTTTTTTTTAAATTTCAAAAATCAAAGTTGTGCTAAATCAATCAGGGAGTCCGAAGAACCACATATGAATGCAAGCGCCTCCCGAATGACTCCCGTATGGCGGAACTTTGCAGATTTTGTTTTGGTGACCTCAATTACCCCTTTTCCAAACCGTCACCATGCCTCTTCTTGTGTTTTGACCTCCAAAACGTCACTAATTGTCCCCAGCTAAGCTAATGCTAAAGTGAAGACAAACATACCGCCTTGAAATTCGATCAATTCTTCTGATGGTGTCGCGACGACACGACACGAAGCAGCAACCAGACAACGTAGCGCTTGCAAACGGAGCAGCGAGCACAATCGGACGCTCTGCGAGGCGAATCGTCAGCTTATCTGCATCGGAAATGGTAGGCTAAGCTTTGGGACGCTCAAAAACTTCATCGCAGATGTTGTCGAAGCCTAAAATCAGTCGGTAAAACGGCCCAAAATCGACTGCTAAAGGTTTTACGAGGTATAATCAAAGAAAATTTTTGTTGAACTTTCGAAAAATTGTGCCAAAATTGAGGTTTTCAGAGCAAATTAGAGGAAAATTTTTCGAATTAAAAAAAAAATCGGCATTTTTGTTTTTTTTTAATCACTTTTTAAAAAAAAAATTTCATTTTTGTTTAACAACCCTAGGTGGACCCCCCCCACCCCCCCGCACTTTCGCTACTGAGCCACGGTACTGTTTTGTTGGACCATTTTTTTGCCTGGCGCTTCTTTTTTAAAACGCACGCGCACGGGCATCGGCATGCTCATCAGTACCGAAGGCGAAAGCAAATTTTCGAGGGGGGGGTGTCGTCACGTGGGGGGGGTGCCGAAAATTTTTCAGTGGGGGGGTGTCAGTCATGGTACAGTGACACCCCCCCCCAGGCGTGGGCCATGGGGGGGGGGGGGTGCACTATTGTAGAAAATTTTCTGGGGGGGGTGCACACCCCCCACCCCACCCATGAGATTTTTTCGCTTAAATTTTGAAGGAAAAACACTAAATTTTGCTGCAAAATCTTTGAAATTACAATGAAGAATGTCAAGTTATCATATATTTAGCTTATATTATGGTCTTTAAAGACAAAAAATCATGATTTTTGAGCAAAAATTCATGATTTTTGGGTGGTCCGAGAAAATTTTTGGGGGGTGTCACTGTTACTTAGGTCCATCTAGGGGGGTGGGGGGGGTGTCTAGCAAATTTCGAGGGGGGGGGGTGTGGATGGTCCAGTGTCAGGTTTTGGGGGGTGGGTGTCGCGTGACCCCCCCACCCCCCCACGCGGAGGTCTCGGGTGCTCTGGGGGGTGTACCTAGGGTTAGGGGCTTTGAAAAAAAAATTTTTTTTTATTTTTTTTTTGTTTTTTTTTTTAAATTTGGATTTTTTTTCAAACTTAAAAAAAAAATTTGAAAATTTTTTCTTCTACTTTGCTCTGAAAATTCGATTTATGGCATAATTTTTTGAAAGTTCAAACCAAATTTTCTTCCCAACTTCTTTGTGTGCTTAGGTAAATGTCATTATTTGGTCATTTTGACCGACGTACTCCATGTTTTTCGATTTGGATGACTTCTAGAGTCAATTTTTAGCGTTGAAATGACTTAACTGAATTGAAATATCGTTTCAGAAATCGTTTTCTTGCAACTTAGAACATGTTTTTCAGTCGGTAGGCCATGAGATGAACATGATATCTTGTTGATTGGCGTATGTTATAGGTCTACAATGGAGTTGTGCGATATATTGTTAAACAATTTGAGCGGAGATGTTGGTTAATACCACATCACACGACCGTTTTTCAGATACCCGATAACATGGCCACATGTTAAAACTTGCGTGCTGAGCTAAACTAACGTGTTAAACTTGCGTCTGTCAGTTGCCCGCAACGTGATCGCGAAATCATGGTACGTGTTTTCGATACGATGATTTTAAGAGTGGGCTCTCGCCATGTGGCAGATAGCATAGCTGGTTGAACCTGAAAGTAAGTGTCTTGGGGGGGGGGGCGACCGGGTCGACAGGGGTTGCCGACTTAGCTACAGCAAACAGGAATTTTTGAACACAGTCAAATTTTGGTAATTTTCTAAAGAGGAACCACTAAGAACGGTTCAATATTCAAGTACACGTGAAAAATTGCCCTGTTTTACTGTTGAAAATGCAACTTTCCCTCTATGAAATGGACATAATTTCAATAAAACACGATTTTCGCTCTTATAGTTTCCCGGATCGTTCTGAAAATAGTCTAGATGAACTCAGCTCGACGAGACGCTTCGAACGAACCTAACTTGTAAAAAAAAATTTTTTTAAAAAAAAAATTTTTTTTAATTTAAAAAAAAAATCCGGATTTTTTTTCCCCTAACCCTACCCCCCCCCCCCCCCCCCTCGTCTTCGGTACTGATGCTCATGCTCATGATCCACTAGCGCGCGTGCACACGCTCCGGCCCCAACAGGAACTTGTTCAAAACGCAATTGTTCTGACATCTTGCTTCTTGAAAAGGCTTGGCTTAGATTAGGATTAGGTTAGGATCAAGTCAGGCTTAGGATTAGGCTTTAGGATTAAGATTTGAATCAGGTCCGTTTTAGCAATGTCCGACAACGAGCTTGTCGGTTTTTAGAAAAGAAGGGCAACCTTTTTTTTGGGATGCAACAACAGCCCTAATTTTTTATTTGCAGACAACAAAACATCCTAAGAAATGTCCGGAATGCCACGACGAGGTCGAGGAGGCAACCGTAGTCGCAGCAATTATTTTTGGCGTGGCGGTGGCCGAGGCGGCCAGCAAAACCGACAGAACTACAACAATGCGCCGTCGTCGCAATCCGGGCGCAGCATTATGGCCACCGGAAACGATCGCTCGCCGCAGGTTCGTTACACCACGCGTTTTGTCTTTGTGCTTTTTATCTCTGAAAGTTTTTTTTCGTTTGTCGCCGTCGGATCGACGAGTTTTGATTTGACCAATTCAGTAGCCTTGCTTTGACTGTGTACTACTATGCAGGGTTGCAGTTGCAGTCCATTTCATTCTCCGAAAACATTGGTGGCTTGCAAAACAAGAGCAAAAGCATTTTATATGTTTGTAACAACATAAATAGATTTGTTTGTGTACTTTGATAAGTAGAACAGAGACGTCTCTCGATATTTGATTCAGAAATTTTGGAACAAGAAAAAAGGTTCGAAAAAACATTTCGCGGTTGCTACCTAATTTTTACACAAACAATTTGGGACATTGTTGTTTGATTGGTCTGTGAAGAAATATGTTTGATTTGTCTTTGACTGTTGCAATTCTAAATTTGCTGATGGTCTTTGTGGTTTCTGTGTCTGTCTGACTGTAAATTTCTATGACAAATATACAAGGTTCTACCCTCTCGTCTTACACCAGGCTGGTTGTTTTACGACGTCTAAAAATCGAGGCGTCGGTGGTTTGGCGGGCGTCGCCAGCAGTATTCTCAGACGAGTGGGGCTCAGCAAAGGTTAGCATCAGTTTTTTTTGACGTTTAAAGATTGGAAACGTTGGCACTATTATTGCACGGCAAACTGAAGCATACCAACTGTGGATTCAAGAGGTGCACGGGAACCATTTTAATGCCTGGTTCCGTAGTTCTTCAGGGTAGGAGGTGGTGGCATGTCGGTGGCCCCTCCAAAAAATTCGAATCTATCTGAAGTTTTGGGCTCAGCTGTTTATCTAAAAATTTCTCACCAAGCTATCTGTCTGAAAAAGTTTGTTTTCGAACGCAAAAAATACCGCAGGCCAATTTTTGACCCAAAGTGACCAAAAAGCCCAGCGCTAGCTGCAATTCTCAGCTGCGTGCAGCAGGCATCGTGAGTGACTGACGCTCAAATAAATACGATACGCACAGCACGGACGATTGAATTTCGCGCGCTCAAAGAACAGACTGCGGGTAGCTGCGAATCGCGCGCACGCATGCAAAAAAATAGTGACAGTAGGCAGCACTGTGTGAGTGTGACCAAAGCAACCGAGCAAGTAGCAAGCCACCGTTTCGTGGTGTCGCAGGTGCTGCAGATGCGGCGAGCGCCGCGCAGGACCGCCGCATGGAGCTGGACGTGCGCACGGCGGCCGGCAGTCGACCGGGCGGCGCGCAGACGGTCGTCTGGAATCAGATCAAAGTTCGTGTCTGTGTCTGTCTCTGTATGCTGGAATGGTTTTCTTTTGCTTCTGCGACTCAATGCGCGCGCGTACAATCGGAAAGCATTCGGCCGATTCATGCACACTAAATTTTTACGGCACGTCACGTCACGTCACGTCTTCAGTCATGGTGCAAAAAAACAGCAATCCGGCACGTCCAGTTATCTTTGGAACACGTGCTCGATTATAAACGCATTCATACATGACGTGCCGTGACGTGCCGGATATATGTACAGTACGGCCGAATAAATGAGGCAGTCCAGCAAGGCGGGATCAGTCGCAGACTAGGAGTTGTCTTTTTCAGAAATGCCAACATAATTCCCAATCATGTGTGCAAGGGAGAAAGAATGCACAGAAAAGCGCGGATAATCCATTGGTTTTCAAAAACGTGTCAAATTAGGCACGCAGTTTGGTTTCTAAACATCTTTTTTTCTTTCATTCAAAATTCGCGCGCTACTTGAACCCTGAAAAAAGCTGCCATGTTTAATCGGCTATACTGTACGTCGTGCATGGATTGGCCTATTGTTATGCTTGACGCGGCAATTCAAAATTGGGAGACTGATCTGAGTGCCTGAAATACGGCGCTCAATCTCATGCAATCTCAACTGCACTGTATGACGTTTTTCCTCGGGTTTTCTGCGACTTCGCTGTGTTTTCCAGTAATTTGACGGATTTTTTTGTTCAATCAGTGCCCGTCCGCTTCTTCCTCATCATTCGCCCTCGCCATGTTCGAGTGAGTGGGCAGACAGCGGCATCCGGAAAATTCAATTTGAAAAAAATAAAAAAAACAGGTACCACGATGTCGCCGCTGGGGCAAAGAGTGGCTGCTGAAAACGTTGGCGTCGTTTGTCGATAATCCGGACGATTTCGTGCCGCTATTGTTTCGCTACATCGACAACGATGCGATATTCCATGTGCAAGACGACGACGTTAGCTATCCTTGCGTGTTTGCGTTTCATTTTATCGGGCCAGAATTGCAGTTCCAATTGTAAATAACCTGCTGCGTGTCAGGCCTGTTCTCAGTTCCGCAAACCGGAGGATGGCAAGCAGCGAGGTGCCTCCCCATACGTTCCGCATTGTGAAATTGAATTGTGAAATTCCGCATTCTGATTTCTATTGTAACTTAAAGAGAGATATTTGACTTGTTACGTAGTTTATTTGGGTTTGTTGATTATGATGGAATGATTACGACAGGAACAACAACATACTGAGTCCTCATCACAGATAATCAAAGGTTGTATAGCCAATATAATTACATGTACTTTACACAGTAATCGCTGTTCCCAACTTTAACATAGGGATAGGACTGTATGAAAATTCAATCGAAACTGACGGATAACCGTCTCTCTGCGCAGATGGCCGAGACGCTACGAATGGCCAACCGTCGCATCACGCCGCCCGACACGCACACCCCACTGAGCGTCGTAGTCTCACGTGTGCCGGCGCCATTTCGCCGCCTCGAACCGAACGAACAGGAAATGATCAAGGTATGTGGCGTGGTTGTTTGAACGTGTCACGCCGAAATGACGTCATATCGTCGCTGTCGCTCGTCATGCCCGGCAACCCGCACTGATCCGCTCAAGTAAAATATCGCGTGTGCAAAATCTAACGCCGACTTGCATGACAAACGGGCGTTAAACGGATGGCGTCATTTGGATTGGACACAATCGGATGAATCTAGTGGGCAGTCATTGACATATGAAAATGAGTAAATGAAGCGTTGTGGAACTGAAGGAAAAGAAAGAAAGAACAAACACTTGAGCAAAGAAAATGTGCCAAAACTCTTTCGTTTTCGTTTCGGCTTTCGGTGTCTCTTGGGTTGATGAATTTCGATGTCTGTTTAAATGTGGAATAACCATTCGAGTCGAGACATTCAAACAAATTTTTTGAAGTTTTGTTGTGTATTTCCACAGTTCCACACTTCTGTGAACGTGTTTGATGTTCTGTTTTCAAATGCTTTTCTATCATTACTGCATTTCAGCTGGCGCTCAGTAAGCGATATTTCGTCGACCGTAAGCACTTGGATTTGTCGAATTTTACAGACGACCAAAGTGAGTGAATCATATTCTTTTGCTAAACGTGCCAATGCGTTTGTCACTGGAACCACACAACATTGTGGGATACTGTATGAACTGTGTGCATGAGCGGTATGAAGTGCATACTCGCACATCATATGAAGCGCATGTTTGGTGCTTTGTTGGGCTTGGTCTTTGCTATTCAGTAGTTGTTCTGACGGCGGTGGTTTTTTTTCACAAAAACTGCCAACCAACAAAGTTCCGCCGGGTGCAGTTGGATTATTTTTCTGGTTGTTTGTAATTGTTCACGTGATTTCTCAGTATTCCGTGATGCGAACTGGCAACACCAAGCGTCGTTGATGCGTAACAACACGGCGATGTGCGTGGTGCAGACGATCTTGAAACACTGTCGCGATGTCGCCTCGATCGATATGTCGCACAATCAGCTCAGGTAAACAGCTCTCATTCGAATAAATCGCTTTGTTGCGCAGTGCACAGACACGCTGGCACAGACGTACGGTAAACTGTATGCTGGTGTGCTCTGCTTTTGAATGTAACATCATGGCATTTTGCAGTCTGACTCTAAAAGATATCCAACTGATAAGAATGCATGCATCATGTGATCGCCAAACCCATCAGCTAGTTGGATATGTTATAGAGTTTGACTATTGTTTTGGATTTTTTTTCGATTTCAGATATCTCGACTACATGGGCAATTTGGTGCACGTGTGTCCGGCCGTGCAAATGGTGGACCTCAGTGATAATCAGGTTTGTTTAGTCCTTGTCTGAAGCCACAGTGCTCGGCTGTGATAAACACACCGCACGCTTCTCACAAACACACAGGCACACATACGCTGGCAGACGCACTATTTATGGGGTGCAAACGAAGAATTAAAAAAAACAGAATTATTAGAAATAACCGCGCGTTATGCCCCTGTATCTGTGAAAGTGCACGATCTTCGACCAACAACGTTACCTAGATTTGAATATTCATGAAAAAAATCAACGTTTTTTCAGTTGCAAAGCATCAAGGAGCTGGAGAAGTTCCGCGGCTGGCCGTTAGTGGACATTAATCTCGACACAAATCCCCTTTGCCTGAAGTATCAGGACAAAAACCGATACATCAGGTGCGTTTGACATGATACATGAAGCGATTTCGCACAGTCAAATGCATTCTAAAGTTGAAGTTTGTTTTGCGTTCATTGGCTCTGTTGTCTGTTCTGAACGTCCTGTAGTTGTTGTATGGCCGATTAAACATGGCAGCTTTTTTCAGGGTTCAAGGTGGGTGCCAAATTTGAATGAAAAGTAAAAGAACATTCAGACATCCAAGTGTGTGTCAAATTTGACGTGTTTTTTAAGCTAATAGATTATTCGTGCTATACTGTCCATTCTTCTCCCCTGCGCACTCGATTGGGGAAAATCTTAGCATCATTGAGAAAGGCATTCTAGACTCGCCTTGATTGAGAAGACAAAGGACTGCCTTATTTATTCGGCCATACTGTACCGCAGCGGAACACCGCGGTTTCAACAGCCGATGTGAAAAATACGTTTTTTTGCCAACCGTAGTAACCGCTTGACCATTTCTGTTTTCTTTAGCCGGTGTGTTTGACTGTGTGCGTCGTTTTCTCTTGAACGAATAACGAGTTGACGTGTGGTATAGAAACACGAAAGTGTCGGAAATTATAAACACTCCAAATAAATAATAAACTTATTGTTTCAGGTTGTTTTGCCCTTGTTTTGATTTTAAAACTGATTAACTTGAAAGGCGTCTTTCACAATTCTTCAGATGATTTTTATGTCTGCTTTTCGCAGTGACATAACATATTATATTGTGGCTTTTAGTGGCTGGCGTTGATCCAAAGAAACGTTCACGAGTTTTACCATTGTTTTCAAATACCAAAGAAAGCTCCAATTTTTTTCATTATTATTATTATTGTTGTCATCGTTTTTCACGCGTTGCGACAGTTTTGTTTAAGTAGTTGGTTAGGTCAATTTGCTTAATCATTCTCATTGCATCTTTGTTCTGCTTTATATTTCTAATTGCACAACGCCATTTGGGTGTTTTTTGCATTCTAACAAACTGAATTCGATTCGAACAAACTGAATTTTCTTTCGTTGCTGCTTCTTCACTTTCATTGTACTTCCGATAAGAACGGGTATTTTCACAAATAGCTCACCAACTAAAAGAGAGGTTTTAGTTGATACAAGGAAAAGTTACAAAATTTCCTCTGCGATTTTGGTTTCGTTTCAGTGAATTGTCATTGTTGTATCTAGATAGAAATTGCTATTACCTTCTTTCGGTGAAAATATAATTGTTCCTCACAAATTCACAATATATTTTGCTGTGAAATGCTGGTTTTTAATCGTGTCAAATGTGAGTGATGGATTTTTTCTTAGTCAGTCTACAAAGTCATCGACAAAATCAACATCAATGCTCAAAAATTGATTGCTTTCAGCGATGTGCACTCGTATTTTCCAAATGTCACGCGATTGGTTCGTTTCTTTTCTTTTGTTTTTGTTTTTTTGGTTTGAAAGTCGTACAGTATGTTTGTTTAAACTTTGTTGCTTTTTTCGCAAAATACAGAGCACAAGAAAGAACGGAATTATCTTGCACAATGACATATTTCGCCACAAAAGGAGTGTTTGATTTAAACGAAACCCAATACACACGTTCTTCTCACTGCCTTGTATTCTGCAAAAAAGTGGCTCTATTGCAGGTGAAAAATCATCTTTTTAAACCGGTGGGATGGATTGTTGAGAACTTCTTTGTAGTAACGCCATGATCGTTTTTCTGTTTCTGAGCAATATGTTTTGTGTCGCTTTTAACAAAAATTGTCTGCATGTGCGTGTGTAGGATTCGGTATCGATAGAGCCAAAGTCACAGTTCGCTCTGAGCAACGATGCCACGGAAATCATCCAACCGTCTGTAAAACGGACACCGCCGTTCAAGGTTGGAAAAAAACCGTTTTTTTCAAAACTATGGTGTTTCACAGACATTTATTTGTGCGAAAAAAATAGAAACTTCAATACAAAAGATCTGTCTCACCCCCGTTTTGGAAATTTCCCGAGTAGTCCTTCAAAATAGAACCGGTTTGCTTTTGATATTTTGAAAATGCCACATAAAGATAGAAACTGGTTTCCTTTCCACTTCCGCAACCGTATTGAGTCGCAGAACCTAAAAAAACATTGCTGTACCTTACCGTGTCAGTGTGGACAGACCGTAATGTTTCACGAGTTGTGAATGTGCCGTTCGTTTCGCTCGCGCAGGCCGGCTTCTACGTCAACGACAACATTCGCGCGTTGATCGAGGCGTTCGTACTGGAGTACCTGCAGTTGTACGACGGTGTGCAGCCGGAGTCGAGCCGACAGAAACTCATGAACGCCTATGCGGAAAACGTGACACTGCATTGTTTAATTCATTAAAGACAGTTTCAAAAAGATGAATGTACAAAAAATATCGACATTTTCCATATTTTTCGAGCCCCAGTTTCGGTGACACCGCGATAATTGGCATTCTTTGTTAACCGAGATGAATCACAAGAAAGCGCAAATCGTCACGTGCAGGCGCATTCACATTTTCTACACATGTTCATTTTTGCCTTCGAAGTTTCCTCTTGTCCACAGGCGACGTTCACAATGGCGATGCAGCCGATTCACGCGCCGCGCGAGGGGCTGGCGAAAAACTACACAGAGTACGCTGGGCGGTTACCGAGGTTTTGTTGGCTCGTGTCGCTTTTTTGTGGCTGATTGGCCCGCCTCGCTTTTGCACATCGATGTTAAGGCGAAAATTCGATTTCGTCTGTTACGCACAGACGTCGCTCCAAATCTGATGCGCAAAATAATGACAGTCTGAAAACATTTGTTGTTGTTGTTGTTGTTAGTGATTTTCGGCGATGTTTTTTTTTAGCGCGGGCTAACCCAGAAAAGTGTACAGAACGCCGTCGAGTATAGTGCCTATTGAGTTGTCTGTGTCATTAAGTGCCTGTACACCCCTCGGGCGGGGCTCGATCCCTCCGAACACACAGAAAACGAGTCTAACGCGCTACCACGCAGGCCATGCGCGGTGACAGTATGTTTGTGTGTTGTTTCAGGGATATCTTCAAACTGTACCGTCGCGAGTCGCACAATCTGCTCTACGAGGAGATGTGGCAGCACACGCGCGACCGCCGCGTGCACAAGGGCGCCCTGAACGTGGTCGCCGCGCTGACGCGACTGCCGCGCACGGAGCACCTCAAGGAGACCATGCTCATCGACGTCTCGTTCGCGACCGTTAGTGTTCGCCTTCGCGCTGCTATTGTTGTTGTTGTTGTTGTTTCTGTTCGTGCATACTTTTTCTTTGTCGATATTTCACTTGCTATGTATGATCCAACCGCAGCACATCGAGAAACATCTGAAACACGTCGAAAAAGGATGCACGGAACTTTGCAACGGCATTTAGGAGACTCGGATCACTTTGCAATTTTTGAATTCGCGCGTCATTCATGAAACTGTTTACCTATCTACGCGCGCATTGAGTCTCGGCACCACAATAAATGATCAGCCTGCACGTAAGAGCGAGCGACGTATGTTTGTTCACCACAACGGTCTCGATATCTCGCTTTTATGGTAGCGCGGAATCCCCAAGCAATTTCATTGCACATCCTCACACCGTCTTAATAATGCTCCTTCAACCGTATTGGAATGCGTCTCGTTTCTAAGTGTGATTCGTATTGAAATCGGCGCTGTGTTTTTGCTGAGTTTCACTACCACCGTGTTGTGATCCTTTGCAGAACCAATTGATGTTGTTCACATTGTCCGGTCTCGTCCGAGACGCACACGACGCGGCCGCATCCGACGCGACGCGACTGAACAACCTGCGATATTTCGTGCGATCATTTCTGGTTGTTTCCACTGGCGAAAAGTTAGTCGGTTTTCAGTGTTGTTGTTGCTGTTGACTGCTGCTCCTGCTGCACATTCACGCCTCATTTTTTTATTTTGCGTTCATGAAGCAGGATTGACACTAAATGCTGCTTCATTAATGCCGCTTAAGAAAGGGTGTGTGGCTTTTAACAAATCGGCATATATACCACCAATTGCTCAATGAACGAGCAACGATATTAATAACAACGGTTTTTTGGCAATGCTTTTTATTGGCGTCTGAAGTCTATTATTAGTAAAGTCTGTCCTGCACAGAAAGCATGCGTGCACGTGATCACCAACCAATCAGCTGATTGCCAATAATTTAGAGTTCAACTGTAATAGCATCATGCACGTTTGCAGCAAAGTTGCGATTCTGAACGAGCAGCTGTTGATCGCGCCGATCACGGATGATTCCATCGAACAATACCAACGTCAACTGGAGAAGGCGAACGCGCCTACAACAACCACAAGCGGCGACGTCGTTCAGCAGCGGACGATTGTCGCTCCGCCGACGCAACTCGTCCAATCGTCCACTTCCGTTCCGGATCTAAGCACCACCGTCGTTACTCAGCAGACGTCGTCGGCGTCGTCGTCGGCGTTGGACCGCGACAAACTGGTGGCCGCGTTCGCGGCGCAATCAGGCATGAAGGCGGACTGGGCGCAGAAATGCCTCGAGGATCAAGAGTGGAACTACGAGCAGGCCGCCGGCGTGTTCATGCAGATGAAACAGCGCGACATGATTCCGAAGGAGGCGTTCGCCGTGTAGTCTGATTGATTGGTGGTTTTTTGTAATTTGTTGAGCAATTTGGCGGCGAAATGTAACGACGAGCTCTGCGGCTTAAAGTGATTACGAAATCTGCAGTTGCAAACTCATCCATGAGCCCGGTACTCTAGTGGTGTGTCGAGCATCCTCTACTGCGTTTTCATGTTTACCGGGCCGACGTGAGGTTTTATACAACTTGGTTGATTTAATGTTCATGATTATTTTTTGTTATCTTCATGATTAGCTTTCTCCATTTTTGTCTTTTGAGCGTCATGCGATGGAAAACAACCGTTCTTGTTTTTTGCTTGTTCTGTTTTTTTAATTGATTGCTTTTTGATTGTTTGTTTCATTTGTTCGCCTTTGTCTACTGGTTGAGTATTTTCTCGATGAATTTCTCAAGTTTTGCATCTTTTTGTCTTGTCATGTGTTCTGGATGTGTGTTTGTTTTTCTCTTGTGATTTGATTGTGTTCCGAAATGTCAGTGTATTCCGATTTGATTGTTGTCAAGGCGTTTTTGGCAACTAAAAATGTTAAATTGCTGGTTCACATATTCTGTTGTGTAGGTTTCCTGTTGTTTCAAAGCTGATGCTTTGTCGCACTTGTGTTTTCCTGAATCCATAACTTTATATTATCCAGATTGGCTTTTGTTTGGCTTTTTTCATCGAGTTCAGCAGAAATATCCATTTGTAACTTTATCAACAGTTACGTTGCTTATTTCTCAGTAGCTTTGGTTTGTTATTCTGTCGCTTATAATCATATGGTGGTTTTGTCGTTAGCCGTTGTGTTTTCTGTTTTGTGTGTGTGTGTGTTCTGCATTTGTCAGCGCTTCTTAGACCTCGTCCTGCTGATGTTGTTTCGATTTCACAAAAAAAATCCCCGAAGCAATTCTTCCTTGACATTCACTCTAATCTTGTCATGATTCTGCCTCCCTGCCACCACACAATTCGAGAATGATCCTGTTGTTGTGACGGAGTCGGCCGTGGACTTCTTTGTTTGCGACGTCCTTTGACGCCGTGTTCTGTCTCAACTCGGGTGTTATCGCAACAATATTCGATCAGAAAATTAAAAAAAATAAAACAAGGTCCAACAGCCACACTTCCCTATATTGGTTCGCCGTTTGGTTGCGAACCTCCGAAGTGTGTGGATTCAGCTAGAACGTTTCTTTCTCCAAACGTTCGTGTTGTTCGATTCACCAGGGGATCATCTGAATTGCGCTTGGTGCTTTGAGGGGTAGAATTGTGAGAAATTCCATGATAAAATACTGAAAAAAATTGGTGATTTTCATCTTGTCTGGATATGCAGGCCGGGGTTTGCAGTTGTCGCTTGTTCTTGTTGTAATCTGTGCACTGTTTGTTTGTTTTTTCTCGCGGATCGTTTTATTTTTGTTTTTAGTGATTGGAAAGATGTATTTCTGGTTTCTGCTTTTGAATAAACGGTTTTGATTTGTGGATGTGTGTAACTGACATTCATTCGCGCGTTGTTGTGTGCAGTTCATTTTTATTCGTGCTTTTTGGAAATACTATCGACTTACCTACCATATTTAGCAAAATTAAATATATTTCGCGTTCATGCTTGAAAATTTGCAAACAAAACGTTCCAGTCACTCGAATAGTTGCTATTAGTTGACATGTGTGACCATATGATTAAGTGATCACAGTGCAAGACGAAACGAACAGCCATTTTTGTTGGCCTGCAAAATTGCACCAAGCAATGTATTTTTTGATAAGCCGCAAAAATAATGTTGTTCAATTTCTCAAGAAAAACTGTTTTGTGTTCCTCCTTTCTGTAAAACTTTCTTCTTTTATCTATTTTGTGAAAGACTTTGTTTTGTAAAAAATTAAGCAAAATGAAACATGAGGATACCTGTCAGAAGCGTTCACATTTTTATTGTGATGACATTTCTTACTCAGTGTATGATGCAACAGCGATCGCAGTTTATTGTGTTGGTTTATGATCGGTACAATAAACAGCACATGTAAATGACATTGTTAACGCATTTCCAAAACAAAATACAATACATATAAGGTCAATAATAAGTCAGACCTGGTCGCTTTTTCATGGCTCAAACATTGTGGGAAAAACGTAATACTCGAATTGCTCAATCAAACTTTCTGCTCAAAAAAGAAATTAAAGCGCTAGCTTGAAATGACTGGACCTGGACGAGTGTTCAAGAACAATTTGCCAACTGAAAAAGCTCTGAAGAAAGAACACGTGCATAGTTAAAAAAACCAATCCAAATCCCCACAGAAAAAAACAAAAACGATCCAAATCCTCGCCAACTTTTTCACACACTTTCGTTGTCACTGCAATGAAAGGAAAGAAAGGCACACGTTAAAAAAAATAATCCAAACCACAAAGTTTACGAAGCTGACACAAATAACCGCCAGTCGAATCGGTCACGGCGTTTTTGGCGTCACGTTGTATGAACCTTCTTTTTTGCCTCCATCCGACTCATCTGACGAACTGGACGACGACGACGAACTGCTTGAGCTAGACGAACTTGACTTCGATTTTGACTTCTTGTTCGTTTTCTTTGCTGGATTTTCGTCGGATTTCTTTTCTGACGGCTTTTCGGCCGCCTCAGCCGGTGTGTCTTTCTGTTCTTCCACGACCACTGGCGCCACTGCCACCGGCGGTGGGGGCGGCGGCGGCAACGGTGGACTCGGTGATGGCTGCTCCCGTTGTGTCTCTTCCTCTTTCTTTGGTGGCACTACCGCATGAGCATCCGCCGGCTTCTTTTCCTGCTCAACGTCGACGGCGCGCTCCTCGTGATAATGCAGCACGTTGTTGTCGTCCGGTTCTTTCTCTTTCTGCTTCTTCGGCGGTTTCGCGGCCACTGGCGGCGGCAGTTGCGACTTTTTGTCGCGCGACTTTTCCTTTTTCACGGCTTTCTCCGGTTCCGGTTCGAGTCGTGGATTCGGATCCGGCTGTGCATCGCTATCGTCGGCGCATTTCGGCGGTACCGGCGGCGGCGGCGGCTTCGCCGGTTTTTCTTTCTTCGGCGACTGAATCGGTTTTTTCTGCTGATCTTTTGGCGTTTTAGATGTTTCGTTTTTGCCAATCAACACGAGTTTTGGTGGTTTCTGTTTTGTTTCCGTTTGCTCGTTTGCTTTCTCGTCATCACTGCTGCTGGTGCCGCTTGATCTCGATGTCTTGCGGCCGTTCTCCTGAAATAAAGCGAACGAACTCTGGTTGTAATTGTCAGTGTGTTTCGCAATTTTGCTGTGCGGTGCCCGACCAGCAATGCAATCCATCCCCACCCATTTATTGTGTTTCAGCTTCAGAGGCCCAACAGTTGTCCCACAAATGTGGTTTTGCATTCCTTTAAATTCATCACAAACCTGAACTTGCTGCTGCTGGTGCAGCGGCGGCGGCGGCGCCGTGTGTTTCTCTGGTTTCTTCGTTTTCTCCGGTTCGGTTTTCTCGTTGTGTTCGCGTTTCTTGACAATCGTCACGGTCTTCTCAGCGTTCTCAGTACCTGAACTGCTACTGCTGCTGCTACTGCCTGATGAGTTTCGCGAGCGTTTTTGTGGCTGCTTCGTCTTCTCGTTGTGTGCCACTTTCACGGGCACCGGCTTTTTCTCATTTTTCTCGTCGTTCTCGTGTCCCTCATTCACCGCGAGCACTTTCGGTCCGATGGTGTGCGTCATCATCGCTGCGACCACCGCCGCCGCCGCCTGATCGACCAGCGGAGCCGCGTACAAATAGAACTTCTCCCAGTCGTTTTTCGGCAGAATTTTCGCGACCGTCGGATGCCAGACGTGCTGGATGAGGCGTTTCGGGCGCGTTTCGTCTGTGCACGGCTGCTCCTGAGAAACAACGGCAAAAAAAACAGTGGCAGTTTTCATGCCGCTCAATGGTTTTTGAGATCGACAGCAGTTTCCGTTCAAGAAAAATCACACACGACGACCACACCTCAAATGTGTGAAACTGAGAGGTTTTACACGAGAGTACGAGACCACATGAAGTTTTGAGAACTCTGGCCAATCTTGTCGGTAGTTTCAGATATAATTTTCGATATAAACAAGTCAATGCACGTACGGGTACCCGAAATTCAGTTTGACCAAACCAAAAGTTGTTAAGGGATCAGCCAAAACCGTTGGTCCGGATTGCTGTTATACATGACAATCACGGGTTGTAGAGCGCACGATGACGTCATATTTCGGTCAAAAAGGTTCGACAAAACAGGCAACTCTACCAGTGGCGCCTCAACGCGCCCGTCGAGGCCCTTCGCGACCGCGCACATCCACTCGTACAACTGTCCGTCGCTTTGCGCGCACAGCCAGAGCGTCTCGAGCCACGGCTTTCGTGCGTCCGGTTTACCGGTGTACTGCAACGGAATCGTGATCAGCTCGTCGAGCGAGACACGCACGTCGTCGTTGACGTTGCTGCTGTTGTTGCTCGTATTCGATCGCGACGACGCCGGCGCCACCGGTGGTTTCGTCGCGGAGCGGCCGAAGCGAATCAAACTGGCGCAGTCCATCAGGCGGACAGTGACCTGCAGATGGGTGGAGTTTGCTTTGTAAAAAAATGGGGCTCGTGTACTATTCCGGCCCGCGAAATTCCGGCCCGAAGAATTCCGGCCCGCTCATTCCGGCCCGAAGAATTCCGGCCTGAAGAATTCCGGCCCGAAGAATTCCGGCCCGGAGAATTCCGGCCCGACGGATTTTTGCCAGCACGAATAATATTAAACCATGGAGTGATTTTTGGTAATCAAATATCGATTGGTAATAATTATTCACAATCACAACGTGAATAAATAAATTCATACAGATAGTTTGAAGCTTTGTTAGCCGTGCAGAATAATACCTTGGGCTTGTATTTTTGTTCTAGCAAGTTCAACATAATGACTTGTGTTTCTGCATTAGTGCTCCCCCCCTCGAAATTTGCTTGACACCCACCATCGAAATTTGCCTAAAAAGACATTTTTTGAAGCACCGAAAAAAGTCACGCTTGAAATAATGAAAATGCAAACCAGCCAGCATGATCACGCAGATCAAATAATGCAGAAATGATAACAAAACAGCACAAACAAAAATCAGTTAATATGTGATGGTTCACAAATCCTGGTTCTCGTGATTAAAGAAAGTTTTTTTATATATTATTTTGAAAAAGGTTCCTCTTTTCAAAAAATCAACTAACAACATCAATTAAAGTCAATTTCCAAACATCATTGAAAATACACTGTAGCATGTGAACATCGATATTTGATTACCAAAAATCACTTCATGGTTTAATATTATTCGTGCTGGCGAAAATTCGTCGGGCCGGAATTCTCCGGGCCGGAATTCTTCGGGCCGGAATTCGCCGGGCCGGAATTCTTCGGACCGGAATTCTTCGGGCCGGAATGAGCGGGCCGGAACTCTTCAGGCCGGAATTTGCGGGCCGGAATTGTTGTACCCCCCCCCCCCAAAAGGCAGTTGTCCATGTCAATGTTTTGCTCATCATGTTTTTTTTCGAACCGGAAAACGACAGGTGCAACGTTGAACGAAAGTTGCGAGTTGCAAGTTTTCATTAGTGGAAACAAGAAATGTATTCACTTCGCATAAACAGTTCCTCTTATTTCCTGAACCACTTTTTCAGTTTGGTAAGAAACCCGTTTTTATAAACATGTCTTTTTATGATGCATATCAGTGTGTTTAGGAACGCATCACTTTACAGGCTTACGAGCGGTTTTTTGTGTTCCAGCGGCGTTTTGTAAACGTACAACAGAGGCGACGTTTGTTCGGCCGAATCGCAAACGTACACCCAACAGGGTGACCAGCTTTTCTGCAACAATTTTATGATGAAATTTTTTTAATGGAGTTAGGCCAAAATCATCGGTTTGGGACCGACCCAACTGTGACGCAGACTTGTGAACGTTATGATTGATGAAATGCTCCCTCTACTCAGAAACGAAGCCCCGTTCAAAACTGAAAAAAACGTTCCACACGACTTCAGGCTACAAAAATTGTGAACTCTTTAAGTTTTACAAAAATTAAACTTTTCATTAAAATTGCAAATAAACTGAAAACATCAATGTCAACACTTTCTCTCAGGGTTAAAAAACCGAACGATGTCGTAATCGAACGCACATTCACGTAACGCATCGACGCTCCTTGATGGACGATCGACATGTTGTTTGGTTCGTTGGTTGCTTTTTGTTCGCAGATCAGAAATGAAATTTTAGAATCTTAAAAGTACATTTTTGTCGGTATTTCAATTTGTTGTCATTATTTTTGCGAAGATATCACAGCTGAAAAATGCGTGAAAGCTTGCGAAAGTTGCTGAAATCGGTCAGCGTTCAAAACTAACAACGTTTTATTACATACAGACGGTTTTTACACATTTATGCGCATGTGCATTTGAAGTCTGCCCACGCGAAAAAACGGTCTTTACAACGTTTAAATACCCGTATTCAAATATTTTTCAAATAATTCTGCTTATAATCCTCGGACAAACATCAACTATTCAGCTCCATTGAGATGATGTGTAGTTTCTCATCCTGATGCCACCCGCCCGATGATGCGCGGCGTATCAATGTTCAAAAATGTATATGTTTGGAAAAAACGACACACAAAAGCGCGACAAAAGAAACGTTATTTCAAAATGAGTAACTGAGAAACAAAAAAATAAATTGTTCCGTTTTTCATAGACCCACCACACGATCGACTGTAATGCACTGTTGACCGTGCGAACGAAACATGCAAGAAAACCCCACTGTTGCCTGCCACGCACCGCGAGTTCGAATATGTTACGTGTTACGAACTGTAAAAGGCGAAATTTTGAATCATCGCACAAAAAGTTACGTAAACTGATATGAAAACAAGATATTGCACGGGCACTGCACTTTACGTGTACCTGATCATTTGATTGCGTCTGAGTCATCTGTTTGGGTTAGAAAGCCGTTTTATTTGCTGATGTGGTCTCACATATTGATAACCCCGCACACATGAACGAAATCATTTTTCTTGCTTGGAAGAATTTAAAGTTTTTTTTATCCTGTCGGTTCGAACCAAACAATTGAGAGTGTTTATGTACAGTATGCGTGGGTAGACATGGACGCATTTGCAAAGAAAGTGATGTGATCAAAGGATTTTAAAAACTGTAAGTCTAGCCTTCTGAAACTGAAAAACTAACACCAGAATCCGAAAAACCATGCATACACTTGAAGTCTGGAAACTCACGATTTGTCTCCCTTCGGTGTTTCAAAAATGAAATAGCTAGGTATTAGAATATTATCGTTTCAGGAAGACCGGAGGCACAAAAGTTTCAAGGAAAACCCTCACAACCGAACCAAATACCCGTAAAACGTCAGCACGGCGAAGTGTCTACCGTACCCTAATTTTCCGTGAAACCTTTTCCTATCCCCGTGTGCAAACGCATTACGTACCGGAACCAAAATATCTAGTAAAAGATAATAGGTGTGTATTATCGTTACAGGAAGACCGCGTGCACAAAAGTTTCACGCGTTGGGGAAAAGCCGGACACCAAACAAGACGCATGACGTCATCCGACGTCTTTCGTCAGCTACCGTAACCCAATTTTGAATTCCCGCGGATTCTGTGAAACGTTTTTCCTATCCCTGTGTGCAAAGGCATAGAGAACCGGGACCAAAATGAAAGATAATACTGTATATTGCACGCACTTTGCTGCATCTACTCTCAGATATCCCCAGATAGCTTGGTGACGTGAGATGGTGTTTTCGCCTTTAATGACTGAAATATGATCAGAGAGCTGCTTGTTTTTGCGTGGTGAAAAAGGATTTGAGTCAACGTACGTAGTCAGCGTTTATCAACGTGTTGATAGTTTTGCCACGATAAGACACCTTTCGGAGGTTTCAGCTCACATAGAGGTTCAACGGAAAGTACCAAAGCCCAGATGAACAAAACATCGGATAAACAGGATATGTTATTTTCAGTGATGCTGCATTTTTACACATTTTATACAGTGAGAAGGAAAACCAATAACTCGAGCTCTCAGGTGATACGCTGAAGCTTGGAAAGCTAAAAAAGTCCCTGTCTTAAGATTCTGCACTTTGTTTCGTAATGTTGCACAGTCAAAAGCAGAATGGTTCTGTACACCTGCCGGGTTTCGTTCGTTGGAAGCAGCCATTGTGGCTAATTCTGTGTTCTGTCCAACCCAACCTGATGCCGTGCGTGTTCACGCGCGCAATTTTGTGCTGTCGCATGTCGCGTGCGTGCGTGCGTGTCATGTGACTGTGGTGCAGATTAGTTATAACCAGTTATAAAAAGTGCAACGTTTGCAAAAGTTTCTATCAAACTCGATTGAGTTCTGTGCACATTAGCGTCATATACGGTATACAGACAAAGTATTTACGCGTATAAATTTCATCCTCATTATTCAAAACCGAAGGTCTTGAAGTTTGAAGTGCATCTGGGGCAACAGAGTGATATTGCTGTTTGAGTTTGCCCACGGCGTCCACGTGTGTTTGTATCCCGGAAATTGTGTTTCTGTTTCATGCAGTCCTTATAAGTGATGCGAAGGGCGAAGCCAATCCGTTCCGTACCACGCACAAGTCTGCACGCACGCACGCATTCAAGTTTTTCTCTTGTATCACGTAAAAATGTCCCAATCAAACACTTGACGAGAAAAGTCTGCAAAATATTTACACATTTGCTTACCCTTTTACACAATTCGTGCGTGGCAAGATGTTCTTGAGTGTGCTCCATCCCGAAATCCACAGAGATTTCGCAATTGTTGCAGAAGAAAGTTCATGCTTGAATGCAAAAAAAGGCTTGCACACATATATACAGTATGGGTCAGTGCGTCAGCAACGAGCGCAGTCGACTGAGCTCGGTCAAATACGTGACGCGCCAACAGACGCTCAACATGAACCTTGGCAACAGCGACAACGTGTCGAGCACAACGACGATGTTGATCGAGTTGAACAAGCGTTTCCAACCGAAAAACTCAAATTCGACCGCCAGTTTGCTGTATGACCTGCCACCGGTCGAGCTTATCAAACAGGTTGGCGTACAGTGCAAAGTGTGTTGAAATAGATGTGTTGCTTTTTTCCGAAGCGCAGCGGTGTGCACTGTGCAGAGCGAAAGCCACTTCCGCCTCCGCTATATTCCGTTGTTTCCAAATTAAAATTCAAATTTCGAGCGCTCTGCATGTTCTGCAATGAGAACACGACAAGTTTTAAGTGTTGTTACGTTTACTTGTTGATGGGTAAAAAACGGTAAAATAGAAATGCAAATAAGAGGCCAGCGAACGACGCCAAGAAAACACGTTCAACTAAAGGGACATCCGCGAAAAAAAACTAGTTTCATTCTTTATGTGGCAATTCAAAGTGACTCGGACCTATTTCGGGGGCTCGGATCACTTTACCAATTTTGAATTCCCGCGTCATGCATGCAACTGTTTACCACTCTATGGGCGCATTGCGTAGGGGGACCAAAATAAAAAAAAGATCACAGTATAACTCCAGGCGGCCGTTGATCTGCGTATCGCGCAGCAACGCACCGAATCAAAGGGCGGCTGCGGACGGTTGATCGCGACGAAATTCGTCGGCAGACATCCGGCGGCACGCAGCGTCTTCGAGCGTCATGTTGTGTTCCACGTCGACAGCGACCACGACGTCGAAGAGAACGACGGCGACGACGATGATGGCAATCGCGAAAAGTCGACCAAGAATGACGAATGCGGTCGTTCGAGTCAGCGGCCATGCGAGAAGACGACGCTGTTGAGCGGGACACAGACACAGAAAAAGTTGAGCGGACTGCTGCGATCGACGCTGCGCGTGCACGGCGCCCGCATCGACGCGTTCTTGGCGCAGTTCGTGCAGGCGGTCGAGACCAGTCCGGTCAGTGCGCCGCAAACGCCGGCTTTAGCGCTGTTCACATTATCGATCAATAGCTGGACACAGTGTCACACTCTCGCACGGGTCACTCATAAAACTCTTTACCAAATCGTGTGAAATTGAAATAGTTTTTCTGAGCACCGGATTTACTGTAGAAAGAAACTTCTTTTGCAAGAACGGCGACGCGTTTTTGTCAAATGATTTATCAAATTCTCTTTGTCTTGTCTGGTGAGCTTTAAAAAAACTTCGTCTTTCCTCTGTTTCGCAATGATGCATTTGTCTCGTCTAATGTACACACACATCTTTTAGGAGTTCGCGAAGCAGCTCTGCCGAGCACTCGGTCGAGTGCACTACCACAAGCGCGTCCACGTCGACATGCAGCTGTACGACGAGTTCAAGCAGTGCGCCCTGGACACGATCTATCGGTGCGCGAGTTTTGTGCGGCTTTGAATTCTGAATTTCTGTATCCAATCAATGTCCACTTCTGACCACCAGGGAACTCGAGTCGGCCGACATTTTGGAAGCGATGCCCGTGATCGACGACAGAAGTCCGTGGATGGAGCTGTTCGACTTCATCATTCCGAACATCATCAGAGGTGAACCGTAGCCACATTTCCACAATATCATGTATTATCTTTCATTTTGGTCCCGGTTCTCTATGCCTTTGCACACAGGGATAGGAAAAACGTTTCAAGAATCCGCGGGAATTCAAAATTGGGTTACGGTAGCTGACGAAAGACGTCGGATGACGTCATGCGTCTGGTTTGGTGTCCGGCTTTTCCCCAACGCGTGAAACTTTTGTGCACGCGGTCTTCCTGTAACGATAATATGTACAACCGGGTGTTTCTGGGTGACAGCTGATCAAGCCACAGGAGCTTTTGTCTCGTTGGCAGTATTGTTGTCTGAGACATCGATTGAACGGAGAAAAATTGCGACACAGCCTTTTCCCAAGGGCGTCGGGTAAGGATAAAAAGGGGGCAACAAACAACAACCACATTGAACGGAGACAGCAGTCTAAAACAAAGCTACAACACAGAACGCACGCGTTTGATCCACGCAGTGTTCGAGCTCCGTGCTGTTGGTGACGGAGGCGCTGATTTGGTGGGGGAACGCGTTTTCCAACACCATCATGGTCTGCGATTGTCTGATTGGAAACAGAAAAAAACTGTCACTTGCTTATTTATCACGTCTGGTGTACGTGTACCACGAAGGCGCTGCCGGAAATCCCAGTATCGATTCTCCCACTCGCTTGCGGGGGACGTGTTCCGTGGTACACCGCTCTCCCACAAAAACGACTACATAAGCGAACTCGAAGGCGATTATCATGCTCTCACAAACCAAGAAAAACCAATTTCAGGCACACTAGACGAGTCAAAGGAGCCGATAACAAAGGCGGAGCCGGCGCCACAGACGATCATGCGCCATTGGTCGACGCCAGCGGCAGCGATCGGTGCAGATGGTGACTTGGAGACGTTGCTAGGGACGTCCGCAAAGAATAATGTCACGGTCACGCGCGAATGCCGCTGAGAAAAGTTCATGAACGCTGTATTATGTGACGCATAGGTAAGTATGTGTTAAAAAACAACGACGCGTCATTGAATGTTACTTCATGAATGCCTTGTAGCCGGACCGGAATTTTCTGTTAGGATAGCCTGATTCATTGGTATCAGAATGCATAGTTCGACGAATGCAGTTCGTGCACGCGCATTTTGCAGCACGTCCCACAGCTGTGCTCGACTTAAGCGGCATTCATGAAGCAAATTTAGTGACGCGTAGCTGTGTCAAAACATAGCTACGCGGTCACTGCATAATGCTTCATGAATGTCCCTTTAAAGAGCTGCGCATGCGGCCGGAGGTGGAGCCAAATGCGTATGCACATAACAGCACATATCAAACTGTACACAGTGACACAAGCGAAACCAATCAGCTGATACGGTGAAAAAACTTCCGGTCACTCGGACGCAAACAAACGTTCGAAATAATCACATTCACTACCGTTTCTTCTAACAAGCCGCTTCCTTCAAACACCCGTGAGTGAAATACAGCACATGTCGATGATAGTTATTGGCGTTCGCCATGGGACATTGTTTTCTTTTGTGATTTCTGTATTTTTATGTGCCCACGTTGTATGATAAATATACACCAGCGCACCGAACTGAACCGACGTTTGATATCAAGGCAAACTTGATAAAGTAAACTGGAATGCATCTATATTATTATCTTTCATTTTGGTCCCGGTTCTCTATGCCTTTGCACACAGGGATAGGAAAAACGTTTCAAGAATCCGCGGGAATTCAAAATTGGGTTACGGTAGCTGACGAAAGACGTCGGATGACGTCATGCGTCTGGTTTAGTGTTCGGCTTTTCCCCAACGCGTGAAACTTTTGTGCACGCGGTCTTCCTGTAACGATAATATTAAATTTACAAAGTGTCTGTGCGTGTGTGGCACTTTTTTGCAATTTGAATTGGCGCCCATTTTTGCTACTTAAGAAAACTCCATCTCAATTTCCTTAACCTATTTTTTTATTAATGCCAGTAGGGATGGAGCCGGTTCCGGTCCGGATTCCGGTTTCCGGATTCCGGCGCCTAAAATTGGATCCGGATCCGGTCCGGATTCCGGCGCAATTTTGCCGGATCCGGCCGGAATGGCCGAGACCCGCGAATTAACCAGTTGATTCCTCCGTTTCAGAGCTGTTCAATGGTTTGACAAATTTGTTTCGGTGCTTTGTTGGTTTTGTTGTTGTGCATTTGACATGTGATCAGTGAGCGTTTCTTTAGTTTAGTGTTCTGTTCAATGGTAAATGGTTCACTGCTTTTGTCTTGAGTGGTAAACTTATGTGCAGCATCGTCCACTTTAAAAAACGTGGCTGCCAGCTTTTGGCCAACGTTGTTGATGAACAATAGCAGGGTTTTTTTTGAAATCAGCCATCTTCGTTGGTCATATTAAGTTAGCTGTCAAACAGTTGCTTTTATGTGAGCCCCAGAACACCAGCGATTTTAACGACGTGTGGTAACGTGGGTGTGCGGAGGTGCCGTGATCCCCTAAAACCCGATACCCCCCCCCCAACGACAAATCCACGAGACGACGAATCCATTTCAATGGTGTTGCCCGCCGTTTGCGCACTGAAGCAGCGCATCGAACAAGTCGATGCGAGTGGCATTGGTACGACGAAAAAAACGCTGCTGACCAGCATCGACACACGCTTCCGTGCGCTTTTCCACAACGAATCCAACATCATGGCCACGTACGTTGATCCGCGATTCAAGAATACTGCAGTCGTCTTCGAAAATGAAGGCGCGATTCGTTGTGAACTACTTCACAAAGAAAATCTTGAAACGACTGGAGACGCCCACAAACTGCGACGATACATCCGAGATCGCGAACAACGACGATGACGAAAGTGAACGCGAGCCCGAACCAAAAAAGAAATCGACTGGCCTCTACGGAGGCATTGAGTTTCACGCTGCGCGACCGCGCAACCCGTCAGGCGAATCCAGTCTTGAAGACGAACTGCGCGGCGCAATGAATATGTACGAGTCGGATGATTTTATCGACGAACCGGACAAAAGTGATCTAATGCTAGTCTTTTGGCGGCTGAACTCGTCTAAATACCCCAAACTATCAACAATCGCGCGCAGATACCTGGCACCGCTACCAACAAGCGTGGCAAGCGAACGAATGTTCTCTGAAGCCAGGCAGGTGTTTGTGTACAGCCGATCTCGTCTGTCAACTCAGAACGCCGAAAAGGTCATGTTTCTGAATGGAGTGTTGCCAGCACTTGATTATCCCTATGCGATGTGAATTTTGTCAATTGTTGTTGTTGTAATTTTTGGTTGGTTCACGTGCTGTGTCTTGCTGACTTTGTTTCTGTGTCTGTGCTGTTTTATGCTGAAAATGTAATGAAGAAGCGACGAAATGTGCGTAAATGTTTTTTAGACATAAAAAGGCCATTCCGGTCCGGATTCCGGCAATTTTTGCCGGATCCGGCCCGGCCGGAATGGGCTTTTGCCGGATCCGGTCCGGATTCCGGCAAATTTGCCGGATCCATCCCTAAATGCCAGTTGAGATTGTTTTCTCAAAAACGTCGCTCTTCATAGCTGGAGTCATCATGATACTCTTTGGACAACAGAGACAGTTCAGCGCAGCATAGGCAAATGGAAGCGTGGCTGATCAAAACTTGATGATCGACTGGGAAAGATGTAACAAAACCGTCATTGAAAAAAGTTTGAACTTTTTTGTTTTTAAAAATCGGGTTGCAAAACGCACATCGACATCGGCATTGCAAGTTGCACTTTGGATTCAAAACAAGTAAATTTCATTGAAATTGATACTCCATGTTTCATTTTCAAATTGATACTCCATGGTTATGAGCGACAATTTCACCGTAACGCTCGATGGGCAACTGGCAATTGTTGCTGCTCAAAACTTGACGAGCGACTGCGAAACATGTAACAAAACCGTCTCTGAAAAAAGTTAGTTTTTTAATTGGGTCGAAATGGTATTTACCATTCATTTTGACTTTGCAAAATGTTTGGGTCATGTTGTGGTAAACGGGTACAAAGAAGCAATGTCTGCAAAACGAAATTATAAACGTCACTTTTTTGTTTCTTCTATTCATTTTCACTTTAGAAAAAAGGTTAGGTTAGGGTAACCGGGTAAAAGAAGCATTAGCTTTTTAAAACGGGTATTCTTTAATGAAAAAAACGTTTTTATATTTTTTATTCAATTTTACTCAACTTACAAAAAGGCTTGACGTAGGTTAGGGTGAACGGGTAAAAATAGCAAAATCAAAAACTTTTCATTTTTTTCACTTTGCAAAAAAGGCTTGGCTTAGGTAAACGGGTAAAAGAAACATTAGCTTTTTAAAACGGGTAATTGAAAAAAACGTTAATTTTTTATGTTTTTATTCAATCTTACTTCACACACAAAAAGGCTTGACTTAGGTTAGGGTGAACGGGGAAAAATAGCAAAATCATAAACTTCGCATTTTCACTTTACAAAAAAGGCTTGGCTTAGGTAAACGGGTAAAAAAGCATTAGCCTTTTAAAACGGGTAAATGAAAAAACGTTAGTTTTTATATTTTTATTCAATTTTACTTCACTTACAAAAAAGCTTGCCTTCGGTTAGGGTAAACGGGTAAAAATAGCAAAATCATAAACTTCGCATTTTTTATTTATTTAAATACATTAAAAAATATTGTATTGTAGGCGACTTCACGGCAGCACAAGGTAAATTTTCTTCAGGGTTATTTATCAGTAAACGTTACTGTTTTTTCTTTCTAAGTCAATGCCACTTCACCAAAAAGGCTTGGCATTGATTAAGCCACATACGCTCGGGTCAATAGGCTAGTTAGAATAAAATTTAACAGAATATTGGTTACTTTTGTGAATATCACGTGAAGACGAGCGAAAAAAAAGACAGGCGTTCACCAAAACACTTCAATCAATACGGCCACGTGCGCTTGTGCCGTCTCGAGCGTGACCATGATTCCTTTGCGCAAGGTTGTTCTTCGAAACGAAGCTTGCCAACGAACAGTCGACCGTCGTCGCCGCCCGTGTACAACAGTTGACTCTCAGTGTCATACAGCGCACAACGCACCAGATCCGAGTGGTAGAATGCATCGTTGTGATGTTCGCTGACGTCATTCATGTCGACATTCAGCAGCAGTTCGGTTTTTCCGCTGCTCTTCAATCGACCGCGGCCGGAAGAACGCTCCGAAATTCGCTCCACTGCTAATCGACCGGCGGCTGTTGACCAGAGCACATAAAGTGACTCGTTGGTGGTACTGTCATCTGCAAAAAAGTTGTGTTTTTGAATGGGACTGTTGGTTTCGCGGTAATATTCAGGTCGAAAAACGCCTTTTATAACTAGAGTTGGCATGGGAAATGAAACCGTCAAATTTAATTTTCTTGCAAAAATATAAAACCTTCAAAATTCAAAGAACCCTTTTTACCTTCAAAATTTTAGCAGTTGAAAGTTGAAGAAAAATTGAAAACGACGTGAACACACCAAAAACACGAAAAAAACTCAAATGAAGCCAACCAGACGGCACGACGAAATCAACGGCGGCATACTGTTGGCCAGTGTTGACGGCGGAATAAACGCAGTCAGCGGCACCATTCCAGACGCTCGTGCGGTCGTCGTCGGTGACACAGGCCAGCGAACGGCCACCATTCTGCAAACGCTCCAGCACGCCGCCGTCGTTGGTCGTTCGCGACCAGGCGAGTCGGAAAACGCTCGATTCAGCGTTCAAACAGTGCTGGAGGGCGTCAGACTCGTTCGCGTGACGAAGATCGAACACGTTCACGAGGCCGTCAGCGCTCGCTGCGAATGTCCGTTTCGAGTTGAGTTTTGATGTATTTTTGTGAAAATTTTTTTAGCAGTTTTTCACACGATTCTACTGCACACGGAACTGAGAAACCCCTAACATGAGCGATGTGAAGATCACAGACAGTCGGGTATGTTTTTGAGTTATAATAAAGAATGAAAATGAATTGTTCAAAAGAAAAATTGGTCGTAGAAACCATGATAACAATAAGATACCCGCAGTAACTATGATCTATTTTTTAAACGTGTCCCACTGAAATGACGTCATGTGCCGCCAAACATGCGCCTGCCGTTCACTGCAAACCAGACTTTCCGTTTAGCCGATTTCTTCCCGTAAACAAATGGTTAATGTCGAATCAGTCACACCAAACTGACATTTTAGTGCCTGCACTTTGACGAACGGGCGTTTTTAAAGCAAATGACGTCATTTTAGTCCGGACACGTTTGAATAAATCCACAATACCTTCAGGTGTGGAACCAGGCGCCGGAGTGGAAGAGAGTAAGCCTTACTTATTTTCCCGACTGTAACATGCAAGCAATGGTAAAAAGCGTGCCAACGTCGTTTCCTGATCCCCGGACGGCGGCAAACGCTGCGCTCACCAGACGCCAGGCGGTCGTGCGAGCGCCGCTCGAACTGCAACGCCGTCACGTCGTCCGAGTGCGACTGCTCGTAAACGCCGAGCACGCGCGTCGGCTGGCGTGCGTCCACGAAGCCAATCAGCACTCCAGCGTCGTCGTCGTCGTCCTGCGCAACCGGCCCATCGCCGATGCACTCCGATGATCGGACGGTGGGCGCTGCTTCGCGGGTGCTTTTTCTTGTTGTTTTTCTTGTTGCTTGTCGTTCGCAGCCGAGCGCAAGCAGCAGCGAGTCGTCGCTGGCGGCGAGCGTGCACACGGGCAGCGACGTTGCCACTGCATCAATCGATAGACCGTATAGTTCGGTTTTCGAACCTGTCACACTTTTACTCGCAGAATGCAGAGCTCGCCAATGAAGACGAGAACGGCGTTGGAGTTGAAACATAACAGCATGAAAACATTCTTGAATGAAACGTGCACGGACTGGTGGTAGCGCGTTAGACTCTGGTCTGTGCGTTCGGGGGATCGAGCCCTGCCGAATAGGCACTAAATGACAGAGAGAAGTGAATCAGCACTGTACTCTACGGCGTTATTCACGCATTTCCGGGTTAGCCCTGGCTAAAAAAACACTGCCTGAGATCCCATACAACCACAACAGCAACAAATGCAATGTGCAAATGAAAAAAATGCTGCCGACACTGTGACTGCTGCTGCTGTGGCGCACACCGCAGATCGTGATGAACGATGTCGCCGTTGGATCGACCGATCCAGATTGAGCAGCCGGCTGCCGACAAGCAAACCGCTTCGCCCGAGGCAGCTGTCCGACTTCGACTCTCTGCGTCTTCCTACGCATATCATGCACGGCGACAATGGATGAATCCAAAATTTTTTATGTTTGTTTTTTTGTTTGTTTGGATGTTTGCGCGTTTTTTATTATTCATTGTTGACTGTCGACGGTTGGTTTTATTTTGTGGATTTTGTTTTTTTTGTGTTAATACCTGGGTAGTCATCTGCCCATTCGTTTGCATCGACTTCTTTTGCTTGCTTTCATTGATGCATTTACCAATTTCATCAATAATCTTGTGTTCCTTCAGTTTTTTTGTGACATAATTGTGTTTGTTTTGCATAATGGAAGTTTTGTGAATGTGTTGATGTGAACTGGCCGTGAGGCGTACAAATAAACTTTATCTTGATCAAAAAACAGCGCAATCAATCTTAATGTTATCGGAATACTGCAAAAAATGGATTCGTTCAGCTCAGCTATCGACAGGGTGGACGGAGTGGCCCACAAGTAGGGTTGGCATAAAAAATTGTTCCCGCATCCACCCAACGCCAACTCAACCCCAACCGTCGTTCGGTGTTCCCCTCAACTCACTGAGCTTACATACAATGATCGCAAGGCAACGCAACGTTGTCTGTTCGAAAATATCAACGGCCACTTTGCGATTGCCGACACGTCTTGCAGCGACAGCATTCACGTCCGGCACACGCACCAACTGCGCGATGCACTCGCACTCGCTGCTCGCCGACGCGTCGTCGCTGTCGTTACTCGCTCGCTTTGTTGTCCGAGTGGCGGTGGAGCAAGCGGAGCGATAAAACTCATGCACGTTGTCCAGACGCATCGCACATGTCTGTCTTTGCAGTTTTGTTTGTCTGCTCTTGTGTCGTGTCGTGTGGTGTCGTGTCGTACTCGTGTCGATTTGTATACGTTCTTAAAAGTGATTTTTTTATTTCTGATCAGAGGTTGCTTGCAATTAAGGGTTGTTAAAAAAATCGTCATTTTTGTTTAAATTTCTTTTAATTTCTAAAATCAAAGTTGTGCTGAATCAATCAGGGAGTTCGAAGAACCACATATGATATGCAAGCGCCTCCGGAATGACTCCCGCATGGCGGAACTTTGGAGATTTTGTTTTGGTGACCTCAATTACCCCTTTTCCAAACCGTTACCATGCCTCTTCTAGTGTTTTGACCCCCAAAACGTCACTAATTGTCCCCAGCCCAAGGGAAAAAATGAAATTCGATCAATTCTGATGATGTGTCGCGACGGCAGGACACGAAACAGCAACCAGACAACGTAACGCTTGCAAACGGAGCAGCTCGGACGCTCAAATTTAGATTGCGAGGCGAATCGTCACTTTATCTGCATCGGAAATGGTAAGCCAAGCCAACGTTTGGGGGGGGACGCTCAAAAACTTCAACGCAGATGTTGTTGAAGCCTGAAATCAGTCGGTAAAACGATCCAAAATCGACTGCGAAAGGTTTTACGACTTACAAGGTAATATCAAAGAAAATTTTTGTTGAACTTTCGAAAAATTGTGCCAAAATTGAGGTTTTCAGAGCATATTAGAGGAAAATTTTTCAAATTTGAAAAAAACCTGCATTTTTGTTTTTTTAATCACCTTTTTTAATTTTTTTTGATTTTTGTTTAACAACCCTACTTGCAATGGGTCGTTGTCAGTAGCGAAAGCGGGACCTCGGGTGCAGTACCGTGGGCCCAAAAAAATTTTCGAGGGGGGGGGGGGTGTGGTACCGTGGGGGGGGTGCCGACCAAAAAGTGAGGGGGGGGGTCCAACCTATGGTAACGTGGGACCCCCCCCAGGGGGGTCCCATGGGGGGGGTGCATTTTTTCAAAATTTTCTGTGGGGGGGTAGAGATGTAAGGGTCAAAAAAAAAATTTTTTTTTTAATTTTTTTTTTAAAAAAAAAGTAAAAAAAAAATGAGCATTTTTTTTTTATTTTTTTATTAAAAATTTTTGAAATTTTTTTTTTAATGTGCCCTGAAAATGCCGTTTTTGGCATAATTTTTCGAAAGTTCAACAAAAATTTTCTTTGACTTTACCTTGTCACTTAGTCTTCAACGCTGCAGGTGGTATTCTGGATTGATTTATCGACTGTTTTCAGCCTTGGTGAGTGATGATCGACTCGCGCATTGAAGTACTTGAGCGTCGCAAAGGCTAGTTCAACAAATTCCGATGTCGCTAAGGTGAGATAGAAGCAGAGAACTCACATTTACGCATCGTTTTTCAGGATCTCGAAAGGTGGAAATTGCACTGTCTGCCACTGCAAGCGTAACTTCGTTGGTTGCTCGTTGCTGTTTCGCCTCGTGTCGTCAGCGTGATCACACCGGTTTGTTGTGGAACTTGTTTCCATGTTATTTGAGGTGAATTGAGAGGCAAAACACGAGACGTGATGTCGTCGGTGGGAAAATGGGGTCGCCGAAACCAAGTCTGAAATTTTCACCCTCCTCCCATATGAGTGGGGGTCATATGGTAAGTCGGTGGCTCCTCAGATGGTGATATTCGGACTCCCTGAAAAATTCTGAACAACTTTCATTTAAAAAAAAAAAATTTAAAAAAAAATTTTTTTTTTTTTAAAGAAAAAAAATAGAAAATTTTTTTTTCTTGACATCTCTATGGGGGGGTCCACCCCCCCCACCCCCCATGAAATTTTTTCGCTCAAATTTGAAAGGAAAAACGCTAAATTTTGCTGCAAAATCTTTGAAATTACAATGAAGATGGTCAAGTTATCATATATTCAGCTTATATTATGGACTTTATAGACAAAAAATCATGATTTTCGAAAAAAAATTTAGGGTGTGCAGAAAATTTTGGGGGGGGGGGGAACCGCCCGCCAAAATTTCAGGGGGGGGGGGTGGAGGGGTGTCGGCCAAATTTTCGAGGGGGGGGGGTGCCCGGTTTTAGGGGGGGGTGGCACGGTGCCCCCCCCCCCCCCCCCCCCCCCCCTGCCCCGACGGTCTCGGGTGCTCTGGGGGGGGGAACCCCCCCCCCCCCCCCCCCCCCGCCCACGGTACTGCTCGGGTGAGGGGGCGTAATGCTTCTTTATTAAAAACGCACGCGCACGGGCATCGGCATCGCACCTGCACTTTCCAATCAGCATGCAGCACACACACTGCACCCAGCTGTCTACACGCGTTCCGCCCCCAAAGCGATTAGGACATGCGCCAAACATTCCGTAACACAACAATGAACTCCAAAATACAATTCTGAAACCAGGACTTCACGAGAACTTTGTATTTGAAGTTGAAAATTCAGAATCACAAAACAGAAAACAAAAATTGCGTAACGGGCAAAACACAGACCTTCACCAGATTGTCGCACGTTGACTCTTCTTGGTTGGGACAAACGCAAAAACAAAGCAATGACACATCCACATTTGCAGTCCCCTGGATCACGAGCGCTTTTTCGTTCCGTTTTTGCAAAAATCGATGGGTTGAAAAAAACAACGGATTTCGGTTTTGTGCAGCCTTTGTTTTGGTGAAATGTGCGAGACGTTTTTTGCTTGTTCTTGTCAAACAGACACCACACGACAACCGAAACAACTTCCGAAATAGAAGAATGAAACTTGAATCATGTGAACTCCAACTCAGACAGAACAGTCACGGTTTTGATTTTCCATTTGTGCGGTTGATTTGATGAACACCATTGATTATGTACCGTAGTCCAACTTGTTGTCGCGCTAAATTCGTCATCAGACAAAGCAACCAAAAATAAACTGAGAACCAGCAACACAATTGCTCGTTTTGAATTCAATCGAAATGGAAACTGAAAAGCTATCTTTCTGCTCTGCCCGTTCCATTCCCCGTCGCCATCGTCAATCCGTCCACTGCCAGCCTTTCTCCATTTCCAGTGCCAGTTTAACGCGAAGACGATCGACGTTTGTTTTGTTCAGTTTCAGTTCTGTATCGGTTCTTCTGTCAAAAATCTGTTCAGTTCTTTAAACCAAAATGCAAATCGAGCAAACAGCAAATCTTTGTTTAAAGCGTGTTTTAAAACGCGTTTATATTCCACGCTTTTTTAATAAAGTAGGCAAACCGTGAGGGGGGGGTGTTTGCCTAATTGTAGAGGGGGGGGTCAGGTGCCTTCTCGGTGAGGGGGGGGGGTGCACGGGCAGCAAATTTTCCTGAGGGGGGGGTGCATTGGCAGAAAAATTTCGTGAGGGGGGATGTGCACGGGATCGCACGGGTAATACCAAATTTTTGCCTTAGAAAAACACAGAAATTCTTGTAAAATACAGAATATTTTGTGCAAAGAAGCTGCTTGTTTGGTCAGAAACAACAAAATCTATGCAGGGACAGACACAACGTCAAGAAAAATGCAAAAATTACGGTATTTTTGGAAAAAATTGAGTTGAGATTGACCACCGTGAGGGGGGGGGTGCGATCCCGTGTTTTCTCGCGGAGGGGGGTGGGGGGGGGAGTCTAGTACCCGTGTCGTGGTAAAGGGGGGAGGGGGGGTACACGGGTATCTGCCCGTGCACGGGCAGGATTTTCGGCTGAGGGGGGGTGGACCCCCCCCCCCCCCCCCCCGCACTTTCGCTACTGGTCGTTGTAGGTTCCTAATCCTAAACAGTACCGTGGGCCCAAAACAATTTTCGAAGGGGGGGGGGGGTATGCCGTATGGTGTAGGGTAGGGTTGTTAAACAAAAATGAAAAATTTTTATTTTTTTTTAAGTAATTAAAAAAACAAAAATGCCGATTTTTTTTTAATTCGAAAAATTTTCCTCTAATATGCTCTGAAAACCTCAATTTTGGCACAATTTTTCGAAAGTTCAACAAAAATTTTCTTTGATTATACCTCGTAAAACCTTTAGCAGTCGATTTTGGGCCGTTTTACCGACTGATTTTAGGCTTCGACAACATCTGCGATGAAGTTTTTGAGCGTCCCAAAGCTTAGCCTACCATTTCCGATGCAGATAAGGTGACGATTCGCCTCGCAGAGCGTCCGATTGTGCTCGCTGCTCCGTTTGCAAGCGCTACGTTGTCTGGTTGCTGCTTCGTGTCGTGTCGTCGCGACACCATCAGAAGAATCGAATTTCAAGGCGGTATGTTTGTCTTCACTTTAGCATTAGCTTAGCTGTAGACAATTAGTGACGTTTTGGAGGTCAAAACACAAGAAGAGGCATGGTGACGGTTTGGAAAAGGGGTAATTGAGGTCACCAAAACAAAATCTGCAAAGTTCCGCCATACGGGAGTCATTCGGGAGGCGCTTGCATATCATATGTGGTTCTTCGGACTCCCTGATTGATTTAGCACAACTTTGATTTTTGAAATTTTTTTTTTTTTAATTAAAAAAAAAACAAAAATGACGATTTTTGTTTTTTTTAACAACCCTAGTGTAGGGTTGTTAAACAAAAATCAAATTTTTTTTTTAAAAAGTGATTAAAAAAATGCCGATTAAAAAAAAATCGAAAATTTTTTCTCTAATATGCTCTGAAAACCTCAATTTTGGCACAATTTTTCGAAAGTTCAACAAAAATTTTCTTTGATATTACCTCGTAAACAGTACCGAAGGCGAAAGCAAATTTTCGAGGGGGGGGGGGGGTGCGTCACGGGGGGGGGGGGGTGCCGAAAATTCTTCAGCGGGGGGGGGTGTCAGTCATGGTACAGTGACACCCCCCCCCCAGGCGTGGGCCATGGGGGGGTGCACTATTGTAGAAAATTTTCTGGGGGGGTGCACACCCCCCACCCCACCCATGAGATTTTTTGGCTTAAATTTTGAAGGAAAAACGCTAAATTTTGCTGCAAAATCTTTGAAATTACAATGAAGAATGTCAAGTTATCATATATTTAGCTTATATTATGGACTTTAAAGACAAAAAATCATGATTTTTGAGCAAAAATTCATGATTTTTGGGTGGTCCGAGAAATTTTTCGGGGGGTGTCACTGTTACTTAGGTCCATCTAGGGGGGGGGGGGGTGGGGGGTGTCTAGCAAATTTCGAGGGGGGGTGTGGATGGTCCAGTGTCAGGTTTTGGGGGGTGGGTGTCGCGTGAACCCCCCCACCCCCCCACGCGGAGGTCTCGGGTGCTCTGGGGGGTGTACCCCCCCCACCCCCCCTCGTCTTCGGTACTGCTCGTAAAACCTTAACAGTCGATTTTGGACCGTTTTACCGACTTATTTCAGGCTTATACAACATCTGCGATGAAGTTTTTGAGCGTCCCAAAGGTTGGCTTACCATTTCCGATGCAGATAAGCTGACGATTCGCCTCGCAATCTAAATTTGAGCGTCCAAGCTGCTCCGTTTGCAATCGTTACGTTGTCTGGTTGCCGTTTCGTGTCCTGCCGTCGCGACACATCATCAGATTTGATCGAATTTCAAGCCGGTATGTGTATTTTCACTTGGGCTGGGGACAATAAGTGACGTTTTGGGGGTCAAAACACTAGAAGAGGCATGGTAACGGTTTGGAAAAGAGGTAATTGAGGTCACCAAAACAAAATCTCCAAAGTTCCGCCATACGGGAGTCATTCCGGAGGCGCTTGCATATCATATGTGGTTCTTCGAACTCCCTGATTGATTTAGCACAACTTTGATTTTTAAAAAATTTTTTTTTAAATTTTTCTTTTTAAAAACAAAAACAAAAATGACGATTTTTGTTTTTTTAACAACCCTAGTATGGTGCCGTGGGGGGGGGGTGCCGACCAAAAAGTGAGGGGGGGTCCAACCCTATAATGGGTCCCATGGGGGGCGCATTTTTTCAAAATTTTCTGTGGGGGGGGGGGTCCACCCAGGACCGGGGGCGAGGGGGTGTGGGGGGGGGGGGGGACACCCCCCCCCCAGAGCACCAGAGACCGTCGGGTGGGGGGGGTGGGGGGGGCACCGTGCCACCCCCCCCTAAAACCGGGCACCCCCCCCCCCATCGGACCCCCCCCCCCTCGAAAATTTGGCCGACACCCCCCCCACACCCCCATGAAATTTTGTCTGGCGGAGACCCCCCCCCCCCAAATTTTCCGTACACCCTAAAATTTTTTTCGAAAATCATGATTTTTTGTCTATAAAGTCTATAATATAAGCTGAATATATGATAACTTGACCATCTTCATTGTAATTTCAACGATTTTGCAGCAAAATTTAGCGTTTTTCCTTCAAAATTTAAGCGAAAAATTATCATGGGGGGGGGGGGGGGTGGACCCCCCCCACAGAAAATTTTGAAAAAATGCACCCCCCCCATGGGGGGGGTCCCACGTTACCATAGGTTGGACCCCCCCTCACTTTTTGGTCGGCACCCCCCCCCCCCCCACGGCACCATACCCTCCCCCCCCTTCGAAAATTGTTTTGGGCCCACGGTACTGGGTCCACCCCCCCACCCCCCCCATGATAATTTTTCGCTTAAATTTTGAAGGAAAAACGCTAAATTTTGCTGCAAAATCGTTGAAATTACAATGAAGATGGTCAAGTTATCACATATTCAGCTTATATTATGGACTTTATAGACAAAAAATCATGATTTTCGAAAAAAATTTTAGGGTGTACGGAAAATTTTGGGGGGGGGTCTCCGCCAGACAAAATTTCATGGGGGGTGTGGGGGGTGTCGGCCAAATTTTCGAGGGGGGGTCCGATGGGGGGTGCCCGGGTTTAGGGGGGGGGGGGGTGGCACGGTGCCCCCCCCCCCCCCCCCCACCCGACGGTCTCTGGTGCTCTGGGGGGTGTACTCCCCCCCATCCCCCCCTCGCCCACGGTACTGATCCTAAACCTAATCCTAAGCCAAGCCTTTTTGATAAGGTTAAAATGATCAATTTAGTTTTTGCATATTTTTCTTTTCCTGTGTAGGGTTGTAAATAATTAAAAAAAATTAAACAAAAACGCCGATTTTTGTTTTTTAACAACCCTAGGCAGCATAGTTGTTCCAGAGCCGAGGGGTTGGGGGGGGCCGATATAGATAGCTGGAGCAAATTTTCCAGATAGATAGATAGCTGGAAAATTTTGGGGGGGCGCGGAGGGGGCCATGTGACTTTGGGGGGGGCGATCAAAATTTTGAATTTTGATAGATAGATAGCTAAAACGCTAACAAGCTATAAAAACAGAACAGCATAATAATGCTAAAAATACACTAGAAATCACGTATAAACGCGTATATTACCTAAAATTAGCAAAATTTTAAAAAATTACGAGCAAAAATGGTCAATTTTGGTCAAAAATTGACTCATTTTATGTCTTCGAAGAAATTTTCAGATAGATAGCTGGCTGAGAAAATTTTTTAGATAGATAATAGCTGAGCCAAAAAAACCTGTCTGATAGAGATAGATTCGAAAAAATTTGGGGGGGGGCGGCCCCCCCAGGCCCCCCCTAGAACAACTATGCTAGGCAGGGCCGGGCCACCGCCACCGCCACTGCACATGCACCTGTTTTAATAAGGATGCATTACGCTCGTGTCTAGGAGGGTTAGGGGAAAAAGAAAATCCGGATTTCAAAAAAAATTTTTTTTAAATACAAGTTAGTTTCGTTAGAAGCGTCTAGTCGAACTGAGTTCAGCCAGCGAACTAGACCATTTTCAGAACGATCCGGCGAACTGTAAGAACGAAATCGTGTTTTGTTGAAATTTTGTTTATTTCATAGAAAGAAAATTGCATCTTCAACAGCAGTAAAACACAACAATTTTTACGTGTACATGAATAATGAACCGTTCTTACAGTAGTTGTTTCTCTTTAGAAAATTATCCATACCGGTATATTTTGGCTTCAAAAAGTCGTGTTTGCTGTATCTCAGGGGTCGCGATGGGGTGGGAGTGTTTCAAAGCGAGTGTTTGTTTATTTTTTGCAATTCCATACACTTTTCAGTATCTTTAATTAGTTGAAAAGCCATAAAAATTTGCTACTATCACACTTACATAGGTAAAAGAACAATTTTATCAAAACGAGAAGCACGACTGATCAACGCCAATGTTTCCGCCGCACAGAATGATGCCAATATTGTCGCCTTTGATCAGCGAACGAGCGCACGGCTGCAGTGCCGCTGCCAGGCCTGCACCAGCGCTCCATTCAACGGCAAGCTGAAAACGAAGCGACACAACAACGTGAAATTGCATTCATTCCAAGTCTAGACAGGTGTTTTCCAATCAGACGTAATGCTTTTATTGTTGTCATACCTTCAAACGTTGCCATATCAATTTCACAGCGTAAACAAGCTCGTCGTCTGACTGAAAACAAAAAATAACTTTAGCAGCGACATAACTGGTTGTGTGAAACGGTGCGTGCGATTTGGGAAACTACACAGATTGAAAAACGTAAGTGAACGTGAACCCACGTCGCCAGAAGCAACACGTGAAAACACAAAATATTTCTGTTCTTTTTGTAAATTGAAACAAAGCCGACCACAGTGAACACGTCGTGTTCTGCGTTTTCCAGGAGTGCCGCGAAGCATCGCTCGCTCACCGCCGCGTTTTGTAGACCGTCCGCGAGCGTGCGCAGCGTCGCCGGCGGCTCCGCCCACAAGCGGCGTCCGGCGGCGAAACTTTGCGCGATCGCTTTGCCGTACGGCTCGACGCAGTACGCTGCAACAAAATGGTGAACACGAAGAATATTATATCGAAACTGCAGACGAACTCTGAATTTTAGGCAGTCAGCTGATTGGTTGGTGACCACGTGATGTTGTTCATCTGTGCATCTGCGCAATTCAAGAGTGTTGTTCTCACTTTTGCAGTTTGGCTGCATCGCACGCATATACGTCGCAATGCCACTTGCCATGCCACCACCGCCCGTCGGCACCAACACAGCATTCAACGCAACCGGACATTGTTGCACCAGCTCCTTTGCTATGGTGCCCTAAACGATTACATGCGAATCGTGTCACATTGACGTTTTTGCTCTGTTCAGGACTTTTTACAGATAATATTCTGGTTTTTGCAAATCCAAAATTTGCCTGTTCTCGTTATGATGACGAGCTCGTCAGTTCTCGTGCTCGTTACACCAACCTGACCAGCCATGACGTCATAATTGTCGCTGGTAGCGATGAATGTGGCACCGGTGCGCTCAATCAACGCTGAACAGATTGACTGCCTGGAAGTGGAAACGAACCAACAACAAAAAAGTCGGCGTTCCAATAATGAAAGACACGAGTTGTCGAAACGAACACGAAACACGAGACCGCCAAAGTTAGTCCGAGACGAAGACGAGAATCAAGAAAAAACCTCGGAGCAACACTATTCACCTTGAAGCAACCGTCGAATCGCACAACACCACGTGCGCGCCGTTGCGACGTATCGCGTCGAGTTTCATCGGTGCAGCATTGAACGGCACCACGATCGTGCACGCGACGTTGTGTTGTTTTGCGGCGTACGAAAGCGCCACGCCGTGGTTGCCGCTCGTGTGCGTGATCTGACGCAAGTCACCCAGCAAAACTTATTGAGCCGCACAACCTTGCTAAAAACATGCAGCTACACCCAGTTACTGAAATGCTGAATACCACTTCATGTATAACAACTTTATGCCAACTTCATCACCGGTACTTGGTCGACTTTGCCACTAGAAAGGGGCCGCATCTTTGCCACTGGTATATAACTGCTAATAAACGCAACTTTGCCACTACAGGGTGTTGAAATTTACAGCACTGAAATTGTTCGTAAGAAGAAATGAAGTGTCAAATTGATAAATAGAAATATCTAGATAGGACGAAGGTCCCACTCCCACCTACTCTCATTTCAGAACTACTTTAATCCTGTGTGTTTCGGGTGCTTTTTTCCTTAATAAAAGGCTTGCGAAGCCTTAGGTCACCTACAGAAGTCGGTTGCCAATACAAGTGAATTGTGCAATAACAAAACAACTTCAGTGGGTGTCCTAAGGCTTTGCAACCTTAATTGGAGTCATGTCATGTATGAACGTGTCAAGACCATTTGCATAAGCTTTTCTGATGTAAGTTTGGCTGGCACTGACAGTGACTGTTGGTTATGATCAGTGAATCATTTGATTTGTTTGCTACATAATATGACAACATCTGACTACAAGTAAATCGAATAAAAAATAATACAAAGCCGTTTATTTCAGTGTTCTTTGATGTGGCTGTCAGAAATAGCAGAATTGCGTGAAAGCAACAAACACCCTGTAGTGGCAAAGTTGCGGCTGCATCTTGTAACGTGCATTGTTTGTGGCAAAGTTGCATACATGCAGACGCAATTACCAGCAGTAATACCAGTGGCAAAGATGCGGCCCCTTTTTAGTGGCAAAGTTGACTATAGGTGGCATCTCATCACCGCTTAACAACGCGTACTGACTGATGTGCAAACGTTTATATGACACGACATGAAATATACACGACACGGCAAGTTTCACAGAAATAAAGCGCGGGAACAAAACACTCAGATGAGCGTCGGTACAAACAAACGAAAAGACAAACAACTCGAACGCAGACTCCTGGTTCGTGTTGAACTTACTAACCACGCCGTTATCCAAGTTACTTGACGTTTCCAGCAAGCGCGCTATCTGCAACGCGAACACAAAGAAGTGCGTTTAAAAAAATTAAAGAAAAAATTACCGATAAGAATAATTGAGATAAGGTCACAGTTACCGCGTTGAAAGCGCCGCGCGCCTTGAACGAGCCGGTCTTCTGCAAGTTCTCACATTTGAAGTACAAATTGCGAGCGGCCAGCGCGTCGAGCAAGGGCGACCGCAGCACCGGCGTCCGCAGCACGTGCCCGTCGATTCGTCTCGCGGCGCTCTCCACATCGTGCGCGCACAACTTTGACAGCGCGTTGTGGCTCTTCAAAACCGAAGAACAATAGGGAATTCGGATTCCAGACCAGTATACTCTGCAGCACAGATTTCTTTCTGATAAAGACAACGCACTCGTTCGTACAGTGTATGTTTTAAACCTTGTCTTTTTTTAGCAAATTACAGAACTCGGAAAACAAAGAACGAACGGGATCCGGTTGGAAAGAAGTCGGTTGTATTCTGCTGAAGAAAACTGTTTAGACGAACATCCTGTATTTTAAAAATACTCACTCTGAGAAGAAACATTGCAGACCGCTCGACGTAATTCACAGTTTTTGCAAACGCATTTTAAAATATTTTGGCGTGTCACTGAAAAACATGACTAGACAAAATCACAACAGCGCTAAATTGAAATGCAACACATTTTTGATGATCGCGTTTGGGTGAAAGTTTTGCTGAACAAACGAATACATATCTTGCCACAACCAACCGAAAAGAGACAAAAATAACAATAAAAATAGGTACCTACCTACTTGCAGTTACAGCCAACCATAAATATTTCGTGCTAAAAAATTTCACTTTTATTTGCGGATGCGGTTAAGGGGTTGATGGAGACAACAATTCAATGTTTACAAATACCAGTCGGTGTTTATAAACTTTGGCAGGCATATACACCCTCGATATTGGCCTGGCAAAGTGTATACGTCGGTCGGGCAGATAAATGAACGTCAGATTTTTTCCTTTCCATGCGTCATTGTATTTTGCAGGGTGATATTCTGATGTTTACAGCATTGAAAGCTTATCGTAAAAAAGATGCAACCCATCATGGCCATCCATGCTCATGAACCTGTGGAGCACGAGGACACACTTTTTTGTTTTTCACGTGACAGACAAAAAACACACAAACACACTCACCCACACTACACACTTCAAGAAAGTACTATAGGATACAGAAAAATCATTTGCAACGATAAACACGACATGGGTCTGGGTTTGGATCCACATGCTGCAAAAGGTAGGTCCAAATTGACGTCGGAGGATAATTTTCATGAAAGTTTTGCAAACTTTAAAGACTAATTTTTTTTTATTTAGTTCTTAAAATGCAATATTCGAACTTAGCGCATCAGCGCGGTTCGAATGCACCTATTTTTGTTGAACATCAAATTTTCCTCCGGCATTTTGAAAATTTTTTACATTAATTAAAAAAACTTTTTTTAATTAACCCTTTTCCCTAAAGCTTCATTATTACTAAAGCGCACGCGCACGGGCTATAGGGTTGTTAAACAAAAATCAATTTTTTTTAAAGTGATTAAAAAAACAAAAATGCCGGTTTTTTTAAATTCGAAAAATTTTTCTTCTAATATGCTCTGAAAACCTCAAATTTGGCAAAATTTTTCGAAAGTTCAACAAAAATTTTCTTTGATATTACCTCGTAAAACCTTTAGCAGTCGATTTTGGATCGTTTTACCGACTGATTTCAGGCTTCAACAACATCTGCGATGAAGTTTTTGAGCGTCCCCCCAAAGGTTGGCTTGGCTTACCATTTCCGATGCAGATAAGGTGACGATTCGCCTCGCAACATAGTTGTTCTAGGCATAGTTGTTCCAGAGCCGAGGGGTTGGGGGGGGGGCCGATATAGATAGCTGGAGCAAATTTTCTAGATAGATAGATAGCTGGAAAATTTTGGGGGGGGCCGCGGGGGGGGGCATTGATAAAACTACAGACCCGCACCCGACCCGACCCGATAAAAATTGTGTGATAAAACTACAGACCCGATGTCGGGTCTGGTCTGGACCAGAAAAGCGTTGATAAAACTACAGACCCGATGTTTTTGAAAAAGTGCTCAAAATTTGAAAAAAATTCAAAAAAATAAAATTGGCCCAAAATCGGCCAAAATTAACGTAATTGGCTGGAAACAGGTTGCAAATATGAAAAAAAGTTTTTCCTTGGCGGGAAATTCAAATATTGAATCAAAACGTGTTTGGTCACGTTCAGTTTTGTTTGCTTCACGCGGCTGATGTTACAAGTTCCATATATGAGGGTGTAGCTCTGCGAGTAACAAACAATTCACGGCAGTTCTGGGCTCTTATTGACTGCACATGTTATCGATTTCCCGACGTGCATGAGCGTCGAATGTAGACTCAGGATTTCTTGGATTTCACATAATCACTATTGTTGGCTGCATAACCTGCATGCGGCTGATGTTACACGTTTCGTATATGATAGAGTGTGGCTATGCGAGCAACAACAGTTTAAAGTCCATAGAGGTTAGTTGTCCACAATTGTTGTGAAGTTTTTTTGTCATTAAACCTTTTGACATTTTGCACAAAAAGCGATAATCGCAATCCACATGCACCAATGCACAGCAAAAGCCCTGCACAGTACAGCATTGTCGTGTTGTTGCTCGCATAGCCACACTCTGTCATATACAAAACGTGTAACATCAGCCGCATGCAGCAACAATAATGAACGCGTGAAATCCAGGAAATCCTGATTCGATATTCGACGCCCATGCACGTTGGGAAATCGATAACATGAGCAGCCAATAAGAGCCTAGAACTGCCGAGTATTTTTTGTTACTCGCAGAGCCACACCCTCATATATGGAACTTGTAACATCAGCCGCGTGAAGCAAACAAATTGACCGTGACCAGACACGTTTTGATTCAATCTTTGAATTTCCCGCCAAGCAAAAATATTTTTTATATTTGCAACCTGTTTCCAGCCAATAAGGTTTATTTAGACCGATTTTAGGCCAATTTTATTTTTTGAATTTTTTTAAATTTTGAGCATTTTTTCAAAAACATCGGGTCTGTAGTTTTATCAATGCTTTTCTGGTCTAGACCAGACCCGACCCGACATCGGGTCTGTAGTTTTATCACACAATTTTTATCGGGTCGGGTCGGGTGCGGGTCTGTAGTTTTATCAATGCCCCGCGGGGGGGGGCCATGTGACTTTGGGGGGGGGGGGCGGCCAAAATTTTGAAATTTGATAGATAGAACGCTATCATTGATATTGACGGCTAAAACGCTAAAAAGCTATAAAAACAGCAAAATAATGCTAAAAATACACTAAAAATCAAGTATAAACGCGTATTTTACCTAAATTTAGCGAAATTTTCAAGAATTACGAGCAAAAATGGTCAATTTTGGTCAAAAATTGACTCATTTTATGTCTTCGAAGACAAAAATTTTCAGATAGATAGCTGGCTGAGAATTTTTTTTAGATAGATAATAGCTGAGCCGAAAAAACCTGTTTGATAGAGATAGATTCGAAAATTTTTTGGGGGGGCCGGCCCCCCCAGGCCCCCCCCTAGAACAACTATGGTTCTAGGGGGGGGGGGGCTGCCCCCCAAAAATTTTTCGAATCTATCTTTATCAGACAGGTTTTTTCGGCTCAGCTATTATCTATCTAAAAAAATTTCTCAGCCAGCTATCTATCTGAAAAAATTTGTCTTCGAAGACGTGAAATGAGTCAATTTTTGACCAAACTTGACTATTTTTGCTTGTAATTCTTGAAAATTTTGCTAATTTTTGGTAAAATATGCATTTATACATGATTTTTAGCGTATTTTTAGCATTATTTTGCTGTTTTTATAGTATTTTAGCGTTTTAGCTATCTATCTATCAAATTTCAAAATTTTGACCGCCCCCCCCCAAAGTCACATGGTCCCCCCCGCTAGGGTTGGTAAAAAACCGGTTTTTTATATTGCCAGGAAAAAAACGGTTTCTTTTCGGTTTTAAAACCGTTTTAAAACCATAAAAAAACTGAATGCTTCCCAGCTCCTAAACTTTCCAGAACTTGGCTTCTTGAACTAAAAATGGGAAATACATCAAAATTAGTGATTTTTGAGCAGCGTAACATGCTGTTTTTGGGCATAACCGACCCAATTTGCTATTTTTGCCGCCCAATGCTATCCAATTTTTTGTTTCAAATCAAATCTATTTCGCTTTTATGGGTTTCCAGGGCAGCACGTTCAATAAATTGAAAACAAAGACTGGGCAGTGTGACCGTGTAGGTGTGGGGAGTGGGGAGCGGGGAGGGACGGTTGCAAGGAGAACGGATAGCTGACCCCGATTAGGGGCGAGATTTGCAGAACTGCAAAGTAAAACCGGAAGCGGATTGCGTTCGAAAAATAACATTTCATCAGTTACCCTTTGCAAATCGACAACATCGTCAGTCAGTCTGCATATGCACTTAGTTTAGCAGTCACCTTGTCTTCATCGTATTTCACTTGACCCTTGCCACAAAAGCTTCTGCAAAATGATCCTTCACCAGTTCAGTTCGACACAGTTCACTGCACCGTTTTTTCAAAATTATAATTTTACATTTTATCAATCAAACGAAGAATTGTGATTTTTGACCACGAAGTTTGAAAATTTTTAAGGTAAAAAACCGGTTATTTTTTTCAGGAAAAAAAACTGAAAAAAAAAGGTTTTAAAACGAAAAAGAAACCGTTTTTTTTCTTGTGCCAACCCTACCCCCGCCCTAGAGATGTAAGGGTCAAAAAAAAATTTTTTTTTTTAATTTTTTTAAAAAAAAAGTAAAAAAAATGAGCATTTTTTTATTTTTTTTATTAAAAATTTTTGAAATTTTTTCTTTAATGTGCCCTGAAAATGCCGTTTTTGGCATAATTTTTCGAAAGTTCAACAAAAATTTTCTTTGACTTTACCTTGTCACTTAGTCTTCAACGCTGCAGGTGGTATTATGGCTGTAGGTCGATCCGGTACCGGTCGATCCGGTACCTGGCAATTTTCTAGGGCGGTCGATCCGGTACCGGTCGATCCGGTACTCGGTCGATCCGGTACCAATTGAAATTTTCAGCTGTTTTGCGGGTTTTTAGCGTTCAATTCGTTGTGTTTTCGATTTTTCTTTGGTTTCGGTGATTGCGAAACATTTATGCAGCACGGAAAGACATGAAACCGAACACGATTGTTGGACGACGACGACTTGCGACACTTTGTTGGTTTTGGTAATCGTAATCTGATTCTGAAAAAAGCAAAACAAGTGTACCATATGTTTTTTTTATTTTCTGAACTATTTTCCAGAAGAATAAAGCTCTAAGACGGTGAAAATTTGCAAAATTATCAGCTCAGCAAGAAAAGGAGAACAAAATAAAAATATGAAGACTGATTCGGTTCTTTTTTGGAGTTGAGGAAAAATGTCTGTTGTTTTTATTTTCATATTTCCAGCGAAAAAACCTGCGGTAAAATGTTTCAGACATCAAATAAAATGAGAGAAACGAAGAAAAATGGAAAACAAATCAGAAACAAATTGAATTGAATGCTAAAACAGCTGAAAATTTCAATTGGTACCGGATCGACCGAGTACCGGATCGACCGGTACCGGATCGACCGCCCTAGAAAATTGCCAGGTACCGGATCGACCGGTACCGGATCGACCGGTACCGGATCGACCGTACCGGATCGACCGGTACCGGATCGACCGCATGCCATTCTGGATTGATTTATCGACTGTTTTCAGCCTTGGTGAGTGATGATCGACTCGCGCATTGAAGTACTTGAGCGTCGCAAAGGCTAGTTCAACAAATTCCGATGTCGCTAAGGTGAGATAGAAGCAGAGAACTCACATTTACGCATGGTTTTTCAGGATCTCGAAAGGTGGAAATTGCACTGTCTGCCACTGCAAGCGTAACTTCGTTGGTTGCTCGTTGCTGTTTCGCCTCGTGTCGTCATGATCACACCGGTTTGTTGTTGAACTTGTTTCCGTGTTATTTGAGGTGAATTGAGAGGCAAAACACGAGACGTGATGTCGTCGGTGGGAAAATGGGGTCGCAGAAACCAAGTCTGAAATTTTCACCCTCCTCCCATATGAGTGGGGGTCATATGGTAAGTCGGTGGCTCCTCAGATGGTGATATTCGGACTCCCTGAAAAATTCTGAACAACTTTCATTTTTAAAAAAAAAATTAAAAAAAAATTAAAAAAAAAATAAAAATAGAAAATTTTTTTTTCTTGACATTCTACCCCGCCTAGGGTTGTTAAACAAAAATGAAAATTTTTTTTTAAAAAAAAAAGTGATTAAAAAAAAAACAAAAATGCCGATTTTTTTTTAAAAAAAAAAATCGAAAAATTTTCCTCTAATATGCTCTGAAAACCTCAATTTTGGCACAATTTTTCGAAAGTTCAACAAAAATTTTCTTTGATTATACCTCGTAAAACCTTTAGCAGTCGATTTTGGGCCGTTTTACCGACTGATTTTAGGCTTCGACAACATCTGCGATGAAGTTTTTGAGCGTCCCAAAGCTTAGCCTACCATTTCCGATGCAGATAAGGTGACGATTAGCCTCGCAGAGCGTCCGATTGTGCTCGCTGCACCGTTTGCAAGCGCTACGTTGTCTGGTTGCTGCTTCGTGTCGTGTCGTCGCGACACCATCAGAAGAATTGATCGAATTTCAAGGCGGTATGTTTGTCTTCACTTTAGCATTAGCTTAGCTGGGGACAATTAGTGACGTTTTGGAGGTCAAAACACAAGAAGAGGCATGGTGACGGTTTGGAAAAGGGGTAATTGAGGTCACCAAAACAAAATCTGCAAAGTTCCGCCATACGGGTGTCATTCGGGAGGCGCTTGCATATCATATGTGGTTCTTCGGACTCCCTGATTGATTTAGCACAACTTTGATTTTTGAAATTTTTTTTTTTTAAAAAAAAATTTTTTTTTTTAAAAAAAACAAAAATGACGATTTTTGTTTTTTTTAACAACCCTAACCCCGCCCCCCCCCAAAATTTTCCAGCTATCTATCTGTCTGGAAAGTTTGCTCCAGCTATCTATATCGGCCCCCGGCCCCACCTAGGGTTAGGGGAAAAAAAATCCGGATTTTTTTTTTTTAATTAAAAAAAATTTTTAAAAAAAAAAAAATTTTTTTTACAAGTTAGGTTCGTTCGAAGCGTCTCGTCGAGCTGAGTTCATCTAGACTATTTTCAGAACGATCCGGGAAACTATAAGAGCGAAAATCGTGTTTTATTGAAATTATGTCCATTTCATAGAGGGAAAGTTGCATTTTCAACAGTAAAACAGGGCAATTTTTCACGTGTACTTGAATATTGAACCGTTCTTAGTGGTTCCTCTTTAGAAAATTACCAAAATTTGACTGTGTTCAAAAATTCCTGTTTGCTGTAGCTAAGTCGGCAACCCCTGTCGACCCGGTCGCCCCCCCCCCAAGACACTTACTTTCAGGTTCAACCAGCTATGCTATCTGCCACATGGCGAGAGCCCACTCTTCAAATCATCGTATCGAAAACACGTACCATGATTTCGCGATCACGTTGCGGGCAACTGACAGACGCAAGTTTAACACGTTAGTTTAGCTCAGCACGCAAGTTTTAACATGTGGCCATGTTATCGGGCATCTGAAAAACGGTCGTGTGATGTGGTATTAACCAACATCTCGCTCAAATTGTTTAACAATATATCGCACAACTCCATTGTAGACCTATAACATACGCCAATCAACAAGATATCATGTTCATCTCATGGCCTACCGACTGAAAAACATGTTCTAAGTTGCAAGAAAACGATTTCTGAAACGATATTTCAATTCAGTTAAGTCATTTCAACGCTAAAAATTGACTCTAGAAGTCATCCAAATCGAAAAACATGGAGTACGTCGGTCAAAATGACCAAATAATGACATTTACCTAAGCACACAAAGAAGTTGGGAAGAAAATTTGGTTTGAACTTTCAAAAAATTATGCCATAAATCGAATTTTCAGAGCAAAGTAGAAGAAAAAATTTTCAATTTTTTTTTAAGTTTGAAAAAAAAATCCAATTTTTTTTTTTAAACGAAAAAAAAATAAAAAAAATTTTTTTTTCAAAGCCCCTAACCCTAGCCCCACCCCAACCCCTCGGCTCTGGAACAACTATGAGGTCACCCAAACAAAATCTGGAAAGTTCCGCCATACGGGAGTCATTCGGGAGGCGATTGCACATCAAATGTGGTTCTTCGAACTCTCTGGTTGATTTACACAACTTTGATTTTTGAAATTTAAAAAAAAATTAACACAAAAATGACGATTTTTGTTTTTTTCAACAACCATCCTAATCGATACCCTACCGATAGATACCGATAGATAGAAGCTTCTGCACTGCATCATCTACAACCCCATTCTGCTCAGCTCAGCTCAGTGCTCACGCTCACTCAGCTTTTGTCTGGTCCTGGTGTTTAGCATCAGCATATTTCCGCGCTTTGTTCAAAGCTATGGCCACGTCCGCTATTCGTTTGGCATCAAATAATCTTCGCGAGCTCAGAATACATCTTTGTCAGGTTGGTTTGATTTGGTTTGGATTCGTATATTCGGTTGGCTTCGGCTCGTTGGCAACTTGGAGTTGGTGTTGTTTTGTTTTGCTAGTGTCACTGCTAGTGTATTTTGCTGTTTTGCTAGTGGATTGGAAATTCCAATTTGTTATGCAAAAATAGTTGGGGGGTCAACCGGAGGAGAGGAGGAGGACCCCCAGAAAAGGAGTGAGGGAGCCAGGCAGGACCAGGCAGGAGCATCGATCGGGCGATGGCGATTGGGGACTCTTTCTTTTCCACTTTCCCTATCGTCTCGCCTTGGGTACGAGGCGCGTGGGCGTGGCCGTGTTACCGAGACTGTACATTGGGATCGGGCGTCACAAAAAGCAGCCGGTCGACGCAAACCAAGTCGTGTCTGACATTGCAGACGTCTGCTTCCAGCGCTGGTGTTCGTCAGTTCATCGAGTCGTACTATGTACCGCTGAAGAAGGCAAATCCGAAATTTCCGATTTTAATCCGCGAATGCAGCGGCATCCAACCGCAGTTGTGGGCGAGGTGTGAAGGATCAGATGTTGCTGTTGTTTGGGTTTGACAAAATTCAGAATTTGGTTCTGTTCAAGAGTTCAAATTTTTGTTGCTTTGTGGACGACTGTCGTTTTATAACTTTTGTTTGACATTTTTACAGGTTCGGACATGGCAAGGAGCAGAATGTGGCGTTAGATAATCGCAGCAAAGATGAAATTCTTCAAGTGATCAAAGAAATTGGTGCTCAATAATAATTGCAAAATTGATCTGACTGAATTTTTTTCTGCGATGTGGATATGGAAGTTTGTAGACTGAATATGTAAGTTTCGCGATTAGAATCGTGAAGTCTCTGACGCACTGTGAAATGTTCAACGTTCAAACTTTTATTTTGGTTCCACGATTCAATACGTGCATAGAGATGTAAGCAGTGTCATGCTTGACGCGGAATTTCAAAATTGGCAAAGTGACCGTGTGGCATGAAACTGACCTCCTTTCGACGTCTGTGAAGCAAACGCGTTGAGTCGCAAAAGAAAAGACAATAGTCACTGTGCTGTGCATAGCTTTTTTTATTCAGTGATACCTTTCAGTTCTGCAGCTAGGTCTAGTTCATGATTTTTCGTCAATTGTTCTTTGCTATTCAATTTGCGAATTTCAATCGAAAAATTCACATTGGTTTCTTCTTACACAATGTGTTGTCTGCTCATGCATCACAAATACACACCAGCAGCGTACACGCGTGCAGTGTATGAAAATTACGCATTCGGACAAGAACAATCTCAAAGCGCTTCAAATAAAACTGCACTCATAAAATTTAAGGGAGGGTTGGTTGTTTTGCAAAACATGATGTCACTGATGATGTGCAGCGCGCCAAGCGCTACCGTGTTCTTTTTTGCCTGGAACATTCTGGAACTTTCTCGGAGAATCTGGACCTCCCAGACGCAAGAATAAACACGTTCTTCTGGGTCACGTGGCTCTGACCCAATTTGGCGTATTTATTGCATCATCTCGCTGTGTGACTCGTTCGTATATAACTATAACAACGTGAACGTCGCCTTATTGGCCCTTCGTCGAATTGGTTCTAGGTTCCGAACTTTTCAAACGGTTTCCAAAATTCCAACGTCGATCAACCCAACAGATCAGCTTCCTCAAAAAAAATGAAAGCAGTGACCCCGAGCACGTGTCGTCACATTCGTCCACTGCTTGCCGTCGCTTCTCGTGCTCGTGCGGGCGGCACCCGGTGAGAATCGCAAAAGCAATACTTCATGTTCACGATGTTCCATTCAGAATTACGAATAGTCTTGTTTCTCTGTCGCATGCAGTGTTGCTGATTGGTCTGTATCGCATGCAGTTGCTAATTGGCTGGGGATCACGTGATGCATGCTTTCTGTGCATTCCGTGACACCTCCATCGCACTGCCTGCGCAGATAGCATGCATCACGCCATCTCCAACCAATGAGCGGATAGTATAATTTACGAGTTCAAGTGTGGCTGGTTACCAGTTTCCGTCCCTTAAACACTTCTGTCATTCCCATGCCATCCCAAACGTGGTACACCACTATTTCGCGCAGTCCACTGAGCCTCTGGCGTCCTCCGTTTTGGCTCGACCGTGGCCGTGATCACTCGCTGTTCGACTCGCACTGGCGTGAGTTCGATCGATTCTGGCGCGAGGCGTTCGGTTAGTTGGAATTCACTTTTTGGACAGATGAGTTTTTTTGTTTTGTTTCTGATTGTTCCAATATGCGCCCATGCGAGTAACAGTTTTCTCAGAACCAACATCAAAATTTCTGCACAGTCGCACTCTAAATTAGATGAACGATCACATTACACACCTGTAAATTTTGGCTGTCAGCTGATTGGTCGGTGGTCACATGATCGATGCTTTATTGAGTAAGACGAAACTCCACAGCGACGCCCGCACGTGTTCACGCGACCAATCAGCTGATTGCCCATATTTTACAGGTCGACCGTATCTCCAGACGAGTACTTTCACGAGACCGATTCGTTTCTTTCTCCGTCTTGCAGACTCCCCGTGGCGAATGGCGTCACCGTGGCTGAGTGAGCTGCCGTCGGCTCGCGAGTCGTTCAGTTTGCAGAATCCGATCGTTGAACGGGACGGCCGCAAATACATGCAGTTGACGTTTGACGTGCGTCGATTCAAGTGCGTCTGGAAGTGCTAGTCTGAACACGGTGCACTCTGGTGTACTACACCTACAGTATGGTCTGCTTTGAAACCGGTGTACTTTTGTTTGTTCAATTCCGAGCATGCCAAAAGAATGAAGCATGAAGAACGAATGTATCGCGAAATCAAACACAACCCATTTGTGGCTAGATATGTTCGGTTACAACTCCGATCCCGTTCTATCTTCTCCGCTAGCTCTCCGCGAAAAAAGTGACAGGTTTAAACGAACTTATTGTACAACACCGGTAAATATTACGCAGCGACATCCAAACACACAGGCACACGGATGCTGTGATATCATGTGTGTGTGCCTGTATTTTTAATTTCGTGACCGTCCAGCATTACGGTTTTGACAAACAACACTGTGTTCAGAGGTCAGGCAAAAGCTCCCATGTTTTATTGTCTGCAGTTAGCGTGCGGTCAAAAACGGTGGATCTGAAATGTTGTTTCGAGCTTTGCTGTGTTTTTTGTCACGTTACTTGGTGGAAAGTGAGTTGCTGCAACATCATGAACGATCAGGAGGTCCACAAAAAGTTGTGTCGAAACAGTGGAAAAATCGAAAGGTGGATACTGTATTACACGGCTGGTCTAATTAATTCTGTCTGAAAATTGTTGCACACAAAGCCCAGTGTGTGTACACACGCTCTGATGTCGTACCATTTTGTGTGCCACTGTGTTTACTCTTTCAACCAACTGCAATTTTCACTCAAGAACACGGTGGTGACGTGGCTTTTGATGACAACAACAACAAGAAAGCCGTTTCCAGGCCAGAAAACGTCACAGTACGCACGAAAGATCAGGAGTTGACGATCGAGGCGAAAGAGGAAACAAAAACCGATAACTTCTCGAGCAGCTATCAGTTCAGTCGTAAGATCGATTTACCCGACGGCGTTGACGCAAAAGAGGTTCGTTCGTTTTTTTGTTTGTTTTCCAAAGCGGCATTCATTAAGCAGCTTTTGGTGACGCGCAGCTGTGTTAAAACATAGCTACGCAGTTACTAAATAGTGCTTCATGAATGCCCTTTTAGTTTTCTTTTTGGTCTTTTTAGTTTTCGGTTTTGAGTCGAATTAACAAGCATTACGGATTACGGTATGGCCGATTAAAAAAACATGGCAGCTTTTTTCAGAATGCAAGGAGCGCACGAATTTGAATGAATCGTTCAACATTCTGAAATCCAATTGCGTGTCGATCTTCTTGACGTGTTTTTTGCAACTTAACTTGGGTTTTCGTGCTATTCTGTTCATTCTGTCCATTGCATACACAATTAAGAATCGCACATTCTAGCAGAAAAAACACTGAAACTTTTCAGCTCGTCTGTCGCTACACGGAAGAGGGCAGTTTGATTCTAGAGGCGCCCTACAAGCCGCCGGAGCCTGAGGCGCAGGAAAAACCGAAAGATCGCGTGATTGAAGTGAAACATGAGTGATTCATTGTTTCATGCGACTTCGTGTTTTTTGCTCGATTTTGTTTTGGAAGTTTACAAAAATCATAACTCGTGAATTTTGTTTGTTGAAAAATGCACATTTGAACGCTATCCAATTCATGACGATGTTTCACAAGCAAACACTGGCACATTCGCGCATTTTGGGGCGTGCTGAAAGAAAACATCGCGTGTGTGTTGAGAAAGCGTGCGTTTTGTGATATGTTTCGCATTGAATTCTCGTCACGTTTTTGTTGTTGTTTTCACATTATTAACGCATCAAATTCTTGAACGCGTGTGCGGTGTAGTGCACAGAATAAAGCTGCCTCTTTTGTGTTGCTGTGTTTATTCACAGCGTAGCGCAGTATATCATTGGCTTGCGATAGGTAATGTTGAACGCAACCACCACACAGAGCCAAACTGAAGATCATTTTGGGCGTTTTTGTGGGTATCTTTGTTTTCGTAGAAATTCAACACAACACTGTCAAGATTATACAGTAGCTGTTCAGTCGTAGCGTGTGACTGCAAATAAAAATTTGAAGAAAAAACCATCGAACAGGCCACATTTGTTGGTCATCTTCATAAGACGGTGCAGAAGCGCACGACGATTCGCTCGGACGCCGCTGATTCACTTTTGCATTCCAGCTTCCATTGTCGCCACCGGTCCACAGCGTCATGTCGTACAGCGACTCGAAAATTTACGTCGGTGGATTGCCGCGTGACGCCACTGTAGAAGAGGTTCAGTTGTCAAACAAAGTTTTTTTTCAAAAGTCACCGCATTTTGTCAGTTCTGATCAGTCCCCGCTCAGTGGGCAGTCCCCATGACGAAAACGAACAGCCTGTGTCCAACAAAATGTGTGGGGCAGCGTGCTTCCAAAGACGTTTGGTTTCTCGTAGTTTATCGGCGACATTCTATCAAAACTATTGGAAGGCTTTCAGATTGCAAATCGAGATAAACACAAAAATCAAGCCGAACCGATTGACATATCTGAGGCAATTTCTCAGTTCACTTACATTTCCTTCGAAGCACCGTTCAGTCACTTCAAGAACACCGTTTAGCTGACGTACTTCGAGATTCACAGTTTACTAAGTTTGTCAAAATCACGTTCACGTCACAGTCAAAATAATATGACGAACACATTCCAGGTTGAAGACGCGTTCAGGCGGTTCGGCCGCGTCCGCAAGACCTGGGTGGCACGGAATCCGCCCGGCTTCGCGTTCGTCGAGTTCGACGATTATCGTGACGCCGAGGACGCCGTGCGCGACATGAACGGACGGTCGGACGAGCAGCTTTGTGCTGCTTTCTGGGTTTTTTTATAATTTTATTTGAAGCGGCGGCAGTTCAAAATGGCTTTCGGCGACTCGGCTGTATTTTAAGGCACACACACACGGTCACTTGACCAATTTCGGATTTCCACGTCAAGCATGAAACTGCTGACCTCTATGCGAAGCATTCAGTCGTCGCAGCACCAAACGCAGCGCGACAATGTTGTTGATAATACCAGCTGTTCTCCGAATTTCCTCCGTTCGTCTATTCCAGTCGTGTTTGCGGTCGCCAAGTGCGTGTGGAGATTTCGCACGGACGCGGCCGTGGCGGCGGCAGATCCGGTGGCTTCGGCTATGGACGACGGTTCGTGGATTGCGTTTGAGTTTGTTCGATGGTTTTCTGCCACTTCGCAACGTAGCCGAGAGCTACTATTTGAGCGAAAACTCTCTTCTAACCGGTGTTCACCCAATTCTGATTCAGAAAAAGAACAGAGGTAACTCGATTGATATACGGGAGCGACTTTTAATGTAGGCGGCAACTTTTTTTCATGAAATTAGTTCTGAATATAAATTGATTTGCAGTCCCACTATTCAACGTTCCGTGAACACAATCAGCAATCGAATTTTTCGCAATTAAGTGTTCTCTTTTTGTTTTCAAATCTCTGGATAACAAAGCACACAAAGTCTGACAGGTAGTTGAAATGTGAAACACGTGAAAAAAAGCATAATGATGAAGTATTTTTCTCAAAATTTTCGAGAACATTCATGCAAAACCAAACCCGTTGCTGTTGTTAAGAACGTCTCGGCCAACAACAACAACAGCAACTCTGCAATCACCACCACTATCCAGTGGCGCCTCCTTTGCCTTCTTCACGTGCACGCGCGTCCGCTAACGCAAAAGGGCGTCTGCGGCTCCACACATGAGCGTCTGCTCGTCCTTTCGTCCCGTCCAACACCAACACTCACGAGTGTTTCTTTTTCGACCGTTCGGTTCGTCATGCCGCAATGCAGAGAGAGTGCCCCACCACTACACTCCACACTACTACTACACCCCCCAACTGCACTGCATACGCACGTACCAGCACACTTCGAAAACCACTCCACACGAATCCACACAACGTTCACTTCTACTAGAGTGGAAGTGGAGTCAGTCTTGTGTGCTTTCGTGGTGGTGTGACGTCGTCAGGTAAACGGAACTTAGAAGAAAGTTTTGGCCGGGAGGAAAATTATGCGCAGTCACGCGAACCGTCTTTGCTATCAAAGCTATTCTCGACCGTTTCAAACAAACAAAAAGCTTCCTTGCTGTGACCTAAGACGGTGATCTTTCTTGTCGACTTTTCACGGAACTTGTAGTGCACAGAAGTCAGGTGGACAGATATTTTTTTGTTTTAGTGTTTTATTTTCAGAGCAATTCCAAGTTGCAGTCAATCTCGATCGTTTTTCATGCTGAGCGTTTTTTTTTTTCAGAAACCGCTCACGCTCGCGCAGTCCGCCCGGACGGTCAGTGGCGTTTGCTTGTTGTTTGTTGGTAACGTTAATCAAAAGACAGGAACGGTTTTGTTCGAAAAAAATCTGGAAATATTGCGGCAAATACTGCCACACACGCGGTGCGCCGTCGAGTAGGGTGCCCATCGAGTTTTTTTGTTGTGAAGTGCCTAAACACCCCTCGGCGGGGCTCGATCCCCGATTGTCTAACGCGCTACCAGCAGGCCACGACGGTGACAACTTTCCGCAAGATACAAATGCAGAAAGAGAAAGCAATTCAACAAAACGTTTTTTATCTTGCAGCGATCGCCGTCGTTCGCGTTCTCGCAGCGCTCGTCGTTCTCGCAGTCGCTCGCTGAGTCGATGAACGCTGATCACTGAGCATTTTGATCGTCAGTTTGACGCTCTCTAATGGCAAGCGACACGCCAATTACGATTCGAAAGCCGTTTTAAAGCTACGTACGATAAACCTATGTTCGACATTCACTCGTCGGAGTTTGTCTGTACGATCGATCTGATTGTGTGCATGCTGCATATTCAATTTATTTATTCAGTGATGTGCGGTGTCGTCAGTTGATCGTTGTAGCATTCAAACCTATGCGCAAACCTTTTTTTACCTGAAAGGTTGCGAGAAACAGGCATTTTAGATGTGACACAATAAACATGGCGTCGTGTTAAGGACGGTTATTCGTTAAGGAAGGAGGATTATTCGTGAACGGTTATCTTTCACTTCGCTTCACGGCGCTTCATCACTTCATGAAACGTAAAGCGCCATTCATGGCACTAAGCTCATGATGGCGTCACTTTACGCGGCGTCATGGCGCCACCCATTCATGAATGCTTCACGTGCTAAAGTGACGCCTGCGCTTGAGTGCCCGCGAGTGCATGAATGCTTCAAAAAGCATCAAACAAAACTTCCCCTAACCTGAAGTATTGCGGCTAGCGCTGATTCCGTGTTGAAGCCAGCCGTGAGGTTTACGTGAATGAATGTTTACGGTTAGTTCAGCATACATGAATGGCTCTTTAGTCACTCAAACTGCACTGCAACTGGTGTCCATTGAAAAGCACAAGTTATTTGTTTTTTTTCTTGCGATTGTCAATCAGTGTTACGGTGTGTTGTCAAAATCAAAACTTTACTGTTTTATCTTGCTGTCTTGCATTTCGCAAACGTGTTTCGTTGTTTTTCTTTTATAGTTAGTTTTCATTTTCGTCTCGAGATCGGGCTTCGAATGTTTTCATTTCAATTTCAACCATCACTTCGCATGTTTGTTGAGAATATTTTTTGTCCATTTGTGAAAAACAGGAGCCCCCCCCCAAAATAGAGCCGGGTCACTTAGGCGATTTTGAATTGCCACATGAAGATTGAAACTAGTTTCCTTTCTACGTCTGCCTGCACACGCATTCAGTCGCAGAACCTAAGAAATTGATAATACGTAATTGTTAGCATTTTTTACGAGAGACCGATAAAACAAAGTAAAGTTGTAAATCTTGAAAAATGTAAAAAAAAAACTCGATAAAGACCATTTTAAATGGTCATTGCGCGCATTGAGTCTCGACCAAAATAAAAGGTCACACAAAATTGAGTCTCGCTATAACTCGCGTGTCAATACTGTAATCGTAAACGCATGCCCGCGGTGCCATCAAGCACCTCACGAACGTGAACCTCCTATTCTCGTGTGCGCAAAAACCTACCGACCTCACAACTACAGCGCTCTGGGACGATCCGATCAACGCTGCACGCTGTTTCGGTCTACCTACAGACCCGAGCAATACGACATTTGGCCAATGAACAACAACCAAAATAAAAAAGAATATGCCATTTATTACCCGAAAATACACAAGCAAAACGTCTGATCAGAGTTGATGCACAAAAAGGAAATCAGCAGCAAGCATGCACT